>JAFVLL020013218.1:46125-137497 GCA_021397915.2 Tor tambroides | reverse complement strand
ATAATGCCGCAGTCTGTTTGGAGCAGTTCTGATGGGTTTGGATCATAATGGCCTGCTCACCGCAAGCATTAGCACCATAAACGCTCTCTCAGCGCAGGGCGCAAGGGAGGAACCAGCTAGACCAACCTTTACTGGAACTCGCAAACCAGTCAACTTCTGGAGCCAGGGCACTCTCGGCCTTTCTGTGGTCGCTGTGTATATGTGTGGGTACGAGCCCAAGTCAACATTAGTGATTTACTGGCATCTGCATCTCCTGAGCTCCTCAGAAGAAGCCATTTGTCACTATGGTAACGTCAACATGTGATGAGGTGCTTCCTGCCCTTGGATCGAGTCTGGTTTTGTTTTAAAAACAATGCAGGATCATTCTCCTCATGCAATGAGCATTTAAGGAAGAGATGAAGATTTAAGTCAGCGTGAGGTCAAAACTGATATTTACTCTTTAATGCATGTATCTGGTCTAATTGTACGTGATGCATCATTGCAATTACTAGAAATGAAAAAAATGTTTGACTTCATAACAACTTTCCTAATTGGCTAACATCACAAATTCATCCAATTACCTGTCATTCTCATATGCATTTCTCAGTTTTCACAATCAAATCAATTTATATGTATAAACTGAAGACCTGTCCTACATTTTTCAACATTTTTCGTAGGAACGTAATACTAAGGAAGAAAAATTTGCAATATATATATATATATATATATACAGAACATATGAATATATATATATATATATTTTGAGTGGCTTATTGCTTTTATGAAATGGCTGCAATTGCAACATAGTGTAAGATGCCAATGTGCAATAAAAGGTGGTTTATTAATATTTATGTTTATGCATTTGGCAGGTGCTTTTATCTAATGTAAGTTACATTGCATTCAAGATGCATTTCATCAGTTAATGCATTACCTGAAAAATGCTGTATATTAATCTTAATTATTCTTCTAGCAAGTAATATTCATTTTTGTAGGCCGTTTACAACGTAGCAACTTGGCGCATTAATGCAACTGCTTTCAAAAGCAGCTCATCCAATTCAAAATATCTGTTTCAGAAAACAAGTTGTGTAAGATCAAAGTAAAGAAGTGCAAATCACCCCTCGCCAAGATTACAAGTGATGCTTTCGGTCTTGTTAAGTGACGCCACCCTGCCCAGCAGAGACAAAATATATACAGCCTGTCTTTTTCTACTTCTTTGCAGTCCATTTCACATAGATGACTTCAGATCCATTCATATCCCACTCTTCTGCTCACATGAAAGTCTAGAAGTTTGAGTAATTGCTGCTGAATTGATCCTCACATGGTACGGTTGAGTCTGTGTTTACATGCATCAGCAGAACTCTGAGCTGGTTAACATTACCGTAGAGTCTGGGATGGATCTGTGTGAGTTAAATAAAGTAGCTCAGAATTGGACAGAGTGAGCACTGATGTCATCCGCTTTATGTAGTAAGCAGTAGCTAAATGCTAGCGGGGGTTTATTTTTGCTATGTTGCTGTAAACTCCCAAGCATGCCATTCCACTCTCATTCCACATGTTCAGTACTGGAGGGACCATCAGTCAGTGAAAGATTTTGATTGATTACTAATCAGAATAATTCGGGAAAAATGTATCTCAGTGTCTGGTGTGGTTATGTTCCCTGTGAGATGAGCTGAGGATTTTAGTTTGTCTTAACAATGTACTCGCATCCAAAAATAAGGAAGAAAAAGAAACACAGGAACAGAAAACAGAAGTGTCAAAAAGTGTTTGCTTTAGTAACAGTGTTGCCAAAATAAGTGTCTGGGGCAAGAGAGGTACTGTTTGCAGGATATTTTTAATCAGTTGGTTTCTGTCTAAAGTCAACATGAAATACCTTTCGCAACTCGTTTTGCATTTGTAATTTAATTTATTTCCAAATAAAACACATGAAAATATGCAGGGTGGCACTGGAATGTATTTAACCAGAGATAATTCATAAAAGCAAGTGCTAAATATCAGAATAGAATCAGGTGATTGGCAGGAAGAGGTTGAGAAGTAATAGAAATTTTTTATAATAGATGTAAAATAATGTCGTTTCAGAACTGAGTTGCATTTTGAGAACGGAATATGATTTTTTTTTTCATTAGCAACATTTTTTAATTGGCAACTATGTGCACTGATGAATCGGTCGCAATTATGACAATGTGTATTAAGAAAGTAAATAGGCTCAGTCAGTTTGTCAGTTATAGTGTTTCATTGTTTGTTCCTTTCTTTCTTTCTTGAATCAACGAACTATGAATTCCGTCTCTACTGTTTTTTTTTTGTTTTGTTTTTTGTTTTTTTTTGAGTCAGAACTTCTCAGATACCAAAATCCAGCTCTAATTACCATTGGAAATCATTTGTGAATATGCAATATCCTTTTTCGATTTGTTTGGCCGTGAAACCAAAAGTGAATAATTTAAAAGCAGAAAGCCATTAAGTTCTCCAGTCTGAGTTTTTCAGATATCCTTTATGTTGTGTGCAAAATTATTTGCTCCATATGTTTTCATAAAGATCAACAGCATATGTAAATATCATGATAATGTCTAATAATGTCTAATAAATATAGCAAACTATGTGTGCTATATATGTATATTTATATGGTATATTTACTCTATTATACTTATCAAGAAGAATAGATATATATTCTAAGGCCTAAATAAAGATATTTATTCTCAAATATATTAAATTCAGAAAAGTTCTTCTAAATTCCAAAGTCAAATTTAAAGGCAACTTAATTGGATGAAGACAGTCAGACACGTATCTAGCACACAACAAAAATAAATAAATCATTAAATAAATAAAATTATAATTTTAATAATCAGTATTTTTGTCTTGTCTTGATATCCAGTAATAATTGAGGGCAGTCATGGGCTAATGGATAGAGAGTCGGACTTGTAACCTGAAGGTCTCAGGTCTGGCAGGGATTGTAGGTGGGGGGAGTGAATGTCCAGCGCTCTCTCCACCCTCAATACCACGACTGAGGTGAGACCCTTGAGCAAGGCACCGAACCCCCAACTGCTCCCTGGGCGCCGCAGCATTGGCTGCCCACTGCTCCGGGTGTGTGTTCACAGTGTGTTTGTGTGTGTGTTCACTTCTCACTGCTGTGTGTGTGCACTTGGATGGGTTAAATGCAGAGCACAAATTCCGAGTATGGGTCACCATACTTGGCCACACGTCACGTCCTTTCCTTTTCCTTCCTTCCTATAATATTTAACCATCCTTAAAACAGGATATATTTACTTAAGAAGCAAAATTGCTTAAAATATTTAGACAAGTATCCAGATCATTAACCTTATTTTTCTTACTCCATTGGAAAGTAACAAGTGTTCTTGATTTAAGCATAAATCTAATACAGTTTACTGAGGATTATGAATAAAATGAGAACATTGACCTGTGGGAAAGAATAAACTTAATTCAGCTTCATTCATTAAGCACATTAAGTACATGTTATTAAATACAATTATTCATTTTTAAGTATAAATAGATATTCACTGGAAAACACAAGAAAAAATTATTTAAAAAAAATTCCAATGCATATGTACAATGATGTACGATACAGAAAGAGTCTCATAAAACGGTTCACATACAAGAGAAAGAGTGAGTGTGAGAAAAAAATTGAAGAAACAAGGCGAGAGGGTATGTGTGTGTGTTGCGTGTTAATCTGATGCAGACTCTGTTTGCTTCTGCTGCTCACCAGCAACCACAATGAGGTCACACCTGTTGCACTGAAACAGCAATCTAAAACACATATACACACACATTCAATATATAAATATATATAAACGTATCTAGACAAGCCATTTACTTGCATAAATGGAAACATACACAAACATGCAACCACATTCACACACATGATTACGGGTCTGCTCGCATTAAATTGGCGTAAATATTAAACATGCAATGTAAAAATGATTCACAGATCAAATGAATAATGTTCTTTTACTTGATTATTGCCATTTGCATACTTGGTCTAGCAACTTTAGTTTATTTCCATATATTCTGTTTTTTTTTTATGTTTTTTTTTGTGTGTGTTTTTTTTCTGTTGTTTAAATCAACAAGCACATCTGGATTCATGCAGTATTTGAATTCAAATGGCCTGAGTCGATAAATGAAAAATACTTGGTTTAGTCAGTAGGGTCTGGTTGCAGACCTGCACTTGCACTCTCAGTACTTGCACTCTCAGACTTGCACTCTCACACCGTGTCTACACCAGACACGAGCAGCGCGGCGCGACAAAATAATATAGAACTCATTATAATCAGTGATGCTGTCTACACTGGGAGCGGCAAATCCCGACAGTAAACTGCTGCCGTGTTCTATTTATGACGTACTGACATAAATTTCAGATGATTTTCAAAGGTCGCTTTGTCGCACCCAATGTAGACAGACTTTAGCTCTTGTGGCGTGGCGCGACACGACAACTGTCGCGTCTGGTATAGACACGGTGTCAGACACCTGTGCTTCCGCTAGTGACGTCACTTGCAATCTATTTTTATTTATTTATTTTTTTATTATTATTTTTTTTAATTGAATCGCTCAACATTTTAGTAACCAGGTGGTGAAGACAAGAAAAAAGAAACTAAATTACGATGTCACTTGCAATCGCCACTTGCACTTTCCTCTACCTGCGACGTCACTTGCAATCAACACAAATCATGCGTGTTGCCAATGGAGACAAGATGCTGTGGTGGTTAAACGATTAAAACTAATTAGTACCATAACATACAGGATCCTGCAGCTCATCTGTAGGAGGAAAAGACAATCCCCGCAAATCCGTGGCCACAAAACAGCAGAATATATGAATGCGCAAAATCTCTCGTTAAGGCTTTTCCTCTCTAGAAAAACCATAAACACTTAATATGGCTTAATGTATTAAGTGCTATTAAAAGATCAAATTCGATATACAGTTTATTAATATAATGTATATTTATATGCGTATGTAGTGTTTTCCTCTCACACAGCAAAACGCAACATAATGTGGCTTAACGGACTAAGATGATAAAGACTAAACTCAATATAACTAATATGTACAGACAAGCAGCTGAGCCCAGAATAAATGCAAGCGTCTTTCCATATGGAGTAAACTAGAGCCTTTTTATATCATGATCTTTGTCCATTAAGCTACATTACGTGTTCTATTTATAATTTTCTATAGGAGGAAAATGTTTAACGTGCAATTTAACACATTGCGTTCTGGGCTCGTCTGCTTACCTGGATAGAGTTGGTCCTTTTAATATCACTTTCTTAATGCGTGCTCATATCTGCTGGTCTGTATAGTTTGCGTCAACAATAAGACTTATAAGTTACTGAATTTGGTCTTTATCATCTTAGTCTGTTATTCCACATTATGCCGTGTTTTGCGGTATGGGAGGAAACACTATATACAGTGTCCTCCACTAATATTGGCACCCTTGGTAAATCTGAGCAAAGGTGGCTGTGAAAATAAATCTGCATTGTTCATCCTTTTGATCGTTCATTCAAAAAATTCACAAAATTCTAACCTATCATTGAAGTAAAACAATTGAAAGCGGGGAGAAAATTTTATGATGAAATAAATGTTTTTCTCCAATGAATGTTGGCCACAATTATTGGCACCCCTAGAAATTCTTATGAATAAAATATCTCTGAAGTATATTCCCATTCATATTTACTTTTTTAGCACACCAGGGTGACTAAGAGCATGAAATTGTCCAGCCATGACTTCTGTTCCACAGAAATATAAATAAGAGGAACATAAAGCCCAAATTCCCTTAATCGTCCATCACAAGGAGCAAAACCTAAGAATATAGTTCTGATGTGCAGAGCAAGATTGTTGAGCTTCACAAAATAGAAAGTGGCTGTAAGAAAAGAGTTAAAGCATTGAAAATCCTCATTTTCACCATCAGGGGAATAATTAAAAGGTTCCTATCAACTAAAGATGTTATGAATCTGCCTGGAAAAGGACGTGTGTCTACATCGTCCTAATGCATGCTGAGGAGGAGAGTTTGAGCGGCTAAAGACTCTCCAAGGACCACAGCTGGAAAACTGCAGAGATTAGTTGAGTCTCAGGGTCAGAAACCTAAGAAAAAAATTATCAAACAGCCCCTACATCACCACATGATGTTCCAGAGAGCTTCAAGAAAAATTCTCCTAGCTCATCCAAAAACAATCTCCAGCATATTCAGTTGTCAGACACGACTGGAACTTCAAATGACACTGGCTTCTATGGTCAGATGAAACTGGAAAAAGAGCTTTTTGGCAGCAAACCCACCAGATGAGTTTAGTACAAACAGGGATAAAAGGTACCCCATGTCCATGGTTAAATACACTGCTGGATCGTTAATGTTGTGGCCAGTTTTTCTGCTGGAGGTCCTGGACGTCTTGTTCAGATGCATAGAATCATGAATTCTATCAAATACCAACAGATAAAAAATCAAAACCTGACTGCCTCTGTTAGAAATCTTATAATGGGCCATGTTTGGATCTTCCACCAAGACAACGATCCAAAACAAACATCAAAATCAACACAAAAATGGGTCACTGAGCACAAAATAAATCTTTTACCATGGCTGTCCCAGTCCTCTGACTTGAACCCTGTAGAAAATGAGTGAGGTGAACTGAAGAGAAGAAGCAGTGAATCTGAAGGATCTGGAGAGATTCTGGATGAAGAAAATGGTCTCTGATCTCTTGTCAGGTGTTCTCCAAACTCTTCAGGCATTATAGGAGAAAACTCAGAGCTGTTACCCTGGGAAAAATTATGTTGCAATAATTGGGTGCCAATAATTGTGGCCAACATGAACTAGAAAAAGCATTTATTTCACAATGAGATTTTCACCCCACTTTCAATTGTTTTACTTCAATGATAGGTTGGAATTTTGTGAATTTTTTGAATAAAAGATAAAAAGGATAAACAATGCAGATTTATTTTCACAGCCGCCTTTGCTCATATTTACCAAGGGTGCCAATATTAGTGGAGGGCACTGTACATATACATATACATATAAATATACATTTTATTAATGGTCACACTTTATATTAAGTGGCCTTAACTACTATGTACTTAAACCAAAAAATTAAGTACAGTGTATTATTGTGTTCATATTGTATTGCAAAACACTTCTGCTGCTATTGGGGTGAGATACGGGTAAGGTTAGGGACAGGTTTGGTGTTATGGGTAGGTTTAAGGGTGGGTCAACAGTGTAATTATAAATTTAATTACAGGAATTAATTACAGATGTATTTACATGAGGGTAATTTTTTAAATATAAGTACAATGTAAAAACATGTATGTACACAATAAGCGCATTGTACCAAATGATTAATTTAAATGTTAGTACATCGTAGTTAAGGCCACTTAATATAAAGTGGGACCATGTTAATAAACTGTATATTGAATTTGAACTTTTAATAGCACAATCTTTATACATTAAGCCATATTAAGTGTTTAGGAAAGGAAAGGAAAACGCTTAACGTGAGACTTTGCGCATTCATATATTCTGTTGTTTTGTGGTCACAGATTTGCGGGGATTGTCTTTTCCTCCTACAGATGAGTTGCAGGACCCTGTATGTTATGGTACTAATTAGTTTTAATCGCTTAACCACCACAGCATCTTGTCTCCATTGGCAACACGCATGAGTTGTGTTGATTGCAAGTGACGCCGTAGGTGCGGGAAAGTGCAAGTGGCGATTGCAAGTGACATCGTAATTTAGTTTCTTTTTTCTTGTCTTCACCACCTGGCTACTGTTGTAAAATGATGAGCGATTCAGTTAAAAAATAATAAAATAAAATATAAAAAGATTGCAAGTGACGTCACTAGTGGAAGCGCAGGTGTCTGAGAGTGCAAGTACTGAAAGTGCAAGTGAGCAGCCAGACCCTTCTCGGTTCAGTAATATTCACTCTCTTAACAGCATGCACTGGGGCATCAATAATTAATATGCTTGCATATGTTTGACAGTTTGCCAGTTGTTTACACTGTTGTTGTTGATTTTGTTGTCACATTTAGCAACTTGTCCTGTGATGTCAGGATGAGCTTATTCCTCTCAGTTAAAAAAAAACAAACAAACATTTTTTGATCAATTGATTTTAACCTTGTTGTATTTCATGTGTTGTGGTCTGTGTGGTGTCTAAAGGGATTTTTTTTTTTCTCACGAGAAAAATGATGAGTGTTCATATGATTTTGTCAATAGTTAACTCTACACAACATGCTTAAGTTCTCTTAGCAAAAGATATTTCTCCCCAAACACTCTTGAAATTTTTTTAACAAAGACAATCCTGAATCCTTTTTAGAACTGTCATCTAAATCAATTTAAAGGATTTTTAATTTTATACTATTTTATTCATTTTGAACTTGGTACTCATCTTGAAAACCGCCAAAGATGCCTGTTATGGCATTAAATATATATACAATTTAAAGTCATGCAATTTAACATTTTAAAGTCATGCCAATTTAACATTTTAGTCAACACTTTTAGTTAAATTAATTAAAGGGACAGTGCACCCAAAAATAAAAATTCTGTCATCATTTACTCACTCTCATGTCATTTCCAACCTGCATGACTTTTTTTTTTTTTTATCTGTGGAAAAGAAAGTGCAATGAATGTCATGTTTGGACCCCAGAGTCCTTCAAAATATATCAAAAGTCATTCAGGTTTGGAACAATATGTGGATGAGAAAATGATTACAAAATTTCCATTTTTAGTTGGGTTAACCTAAAGAAATTGAATTCAACTCAGAAAAACCCATGCAAGTGGTTGCCTTCAGGTTTCCATGAACGCCTCATTTTGTACAGGGTGCAAACATGCGTACACAAGCATACATCTGCATGCATGCACGTATGTAGACATGCATAGTGGAACCACTGTGGAATCCTGCCCGAGTCTTCCGGTTGATTTCTACCGACGTGACCTCACATAACACCAAGTGCAAAGCTAAATTCCATCAGTTTGAGCTACAGAAAACATCTATCATATTCTGCTCTGAAGCATTCGTGGCAGAACTTAAGGACACTGAGTGCATAGCCCACAGATTTACCAATGCAGCATGCAGGTCGTGCAAAACTTCAGATGACTGCACAGAGTTTATTAATTTCATAAACACATGGTTCGTGCTCCTATAAATTGATACTTCACTGCACTGGAGCGCATTCAAAGGCTTTCGGCTCCTGCCCATTACCCTCGGCCCCCGAAAATATCAGCATCCAAGGCAAGAACTGAAATCTGTAACCAGATATTGAGGGTCTGGATATTGGACAGGGAAGAGCGTAATGAAAACTGCATGAGGGTCTCAGCGGAGGGTCTGGCTTCTGTGTCTAATTTAGCTCAGAACAATTCCTATTTATAAAGCGCAGGCTCTGTTGTGGGACTGGAGTTGATTAGAGAAATGTCCCGAGTATAAGTGGAGTGTTTTGCAGGGATTTCTTGTCACTGGTGCTGAAGCTAGCGATCAGAGCTTGTGTCAAGACATCTAATGGCTGTGATGAGTGAGAGGTTTTCTCATGCAGTTTCTCATGCATCTTTCTTGAGAGATCGTTATTTAGGTTGCAAACAGAGTTTTTAACCCTGTGAAGCCTGACATTTCATATGTCCAAAAAATCTATTTGTTTTTGTATATATTGTATTATTATATTCATAACAATATAAAATGTATTTTTGTTTACTTAATAAAAATCAGTAAAGATTTCAGAGCAAAAAGACATGTGAACCATGACCTGAAGGTGGACATTTTTAGAATTATACTAAATGGCAAGGTTTGGATCATGTGGATAATAGAAGCTTTAGAAATTTGTGTCTCAAATATAATATAGTAAGCTTTATAGGCTTTAAATGTGGGAAAGTTTTTGAGTTGTTCGTTTCTATACAAAATCTAATTAAACCTCAAATCGGTTCTTTGTAGAACCCTTCTTTTAATAATAAAACATTGTTCACTGTATATGCTTATGTTGGTTCAGTTAAGTTTAATGAGCAGTTTTGCTTGGTGGAAGATTTTAAATTTAAAGTTAGAAATAAAATAAAGGTTCTCTTCTAATGTCTACAATACACAGCATCCTAACTAAATTGGAATCTCGTAACTGACTGATTTGGTCATATAAATGGTGCAGCTCATGCAAAGTAAAGTGTAGATTTGTGTAGAGTAGTGTAGACTTGACTCTTTCAGTTGAGCTTGGTGTGAACAAATAGAAGTCCAATCATTTTAAAAATACACAATGTACAGTAATATAGGTGGAAATGTTTCATGAAATTGAACAGTTTTAAATGAATGATTGAAGTGTATTTATAATAATCTCACACTTGGTTGGGATATTTTTCACTGTGCATGTGGCAATGCATTATTGGATTGTCTCCTCCACTAAGTACTGCAATGCAGTACAAAAAAAATCTTACGAAGCAGCATATTTAGCTTTTGAAAGCCTTCGACTTTGTAGTGGGTCTATGCATACTTGAACATGCTTAAAGGGATAGTTCACTCAAATATTTTTTTTTGCCATCATTTACTCATCCTCATGTAATTCCAAACCTGTATGAATTTATTTCTTCTGTGGAACACACTAGGAGATATTTTGAAATATATATACATATATTTTTTGTCCATAAAAAAGAAGAGAAAAGACATGCATAAGGCTGAGTAAATTATGACAGAATTTTCATTTTTGGGTGAACTATCCTTTAACGTGTGCTTTTCCATTACTGTTGTGGTAAATGCCGTTAAACCTGATGTGTTGATATTCAGGCACCAAGCTATAGTCCTGTGTCAATATCCTTTGTAGCTTTTATATATTTAGTCAACCTATCCTGTTATTTGTTTAGTCAAGTTTTAGTTGACTAAAAGTCTGGGAATTTTAGTCTAGTTTTATTCAATGAAAACTTAAATGTAAACTGATAATCCCAATTATTTTGCTCAAAATTTTATCGGTATTATTGCACCTTCACCTATAAACACAAATAAGAAGAATATCAACTGATACATATGGATTATCTGACCTCATCTGGTTTCCTGGTTTATTAAATTATCATATTAATGTAAATGAACATGTTAACTCTATGAAAACTGGTAAAACTCAGGAGCTTTTCTCAAAAGCTGAAACCGTGAAATTCCTTGTATTAATTTTTACTAATTCCAAATTCTATTCATGTTTTTCTATTAAAACAACAACAGAACAGACTTGTGGCACAAAGGTTGCATAAGTGCACTTATTCAGCAACCACATCCATGTTTGGATTTATTGCAGCTCCTCACTGAGAAGGTCTGGCAGATTTAGTTGCAGCAAACGGCCGTCTGAAGGAACACAGACTGATTGTATTACACATTAATTTGAGCAGAATATCTCAATGGAGATTGCTTAACTCCAATTTAAATGTTTGTCAATGTTTTCAGCTCATCAGTGCTTTTTCCACAGTGTAGAGAGAATGTGTGCGAATGGTTGCCAGGTTGTGAACATACAGTAAAACACTGGGCAGAAAGTGTGTCCTTTTAAGAATAAATCTCTGATAGAGTGATTTGAACTCTTGACATCTGGCAACCCAAAGCATGAAAATTTGTGGAGTTCTATGTGTTTTTTCCTCTTTTTTGTTAAAGAAAATATATAGAGATTTTAGATATAGAGAATTGCTGTGTTTTAGACTCGCCAGTGATATTGCTTGTTGATAGTCGTAATTATAATGTTTAATGAAGACGGTGCTGTCTCGGCTTTCCCTCACCTCTTAGTCATTATTGTTAACAAAGTTAACACTGATTGCATACTAAAACTGATTTATAAATTATACTTTGACATATTTCAAAATGTAACGTACAAAATTAGGTATGTGTAGTTGGATTTTCCATTCAAAATACTAGTATGTTTCGAGCCTTAAAATGCAGCCTACACTAGGTTTTGGAACAGAGCCAGTGTGCTTCTTTTGTAAACCAGAGTACTAGGCCTTGAAAAAGTCAATGTGTGTGCATCAAAAGTGTTTTTCACGTACGTGTCCTCTATTCAGCGGCAGCAGTGTACTGGGTTCACCCAGAGTTAGTGTGTGTTTTCAGCGCTTGGCCGTGTGATTGTGTGTGACAGCAGCGAGTGAAGCCAATTCCTGGGTGTATGTGAAACACATTACCACAACACACAGTGAGTCTGAGGAACAAGAGGTGTTCGGTGGTCCTTCCATAATGATCTGTCATGATATGAGGAGGTAGAGGGATGTCAATTTCATTTACAATGTCTAGACGAGCTATTTTTGAGAGACCCTCGCTGCAGTGGAACAGACGTCATGAAGGCAGGATGAACACTTCCAGAATATCCACAGCACTGGAAAGCTCAGTGGAAATGCTCATATAATAGTTTCTGTTTGATTCTCTGAGCATGTTAGAATAAATGCATCTAACATCTCTATAGCTCACATGTTCCAGTGAGTAATGGGCCATTAGGAGAGATTGCAGTCCCACAGAACAGTTCGTTTCATGCTTATGAAACTTTTCTCTCCACCACTGGTGACCTTTTTTATTTCAGTACTGCTCATTGTCTCTCCTTATGATTATTTGCATATGTTTGTGATTTTCATTCATTTGTAAGTTTCAGGCAGAAGTGTATGAAAACTAAATAAATGTAAATGTAATATAGGTCATTCAGAATTGTACTTGCAGAAACACGTACACTATCATTCAAAAGTTTGGTCTCAGTAAGATTTAAGAAAAAAAAACTATTATGCTCGCCAAAGCTGCATTTATTTGATCAAAAATACAGTAAAAACAGCAATTTGGTGAAATATTATTACAATTTAAAAGAACTGTTTTCTATTTGAATATATTTTATCAGTTAATTTATTCTGGTGATTCAAAGCTGAATTTTCGGCGTCATTACTCCAGTCTTCAGTGTTACATGATCCTTCAGAAATCATTCTAATGTGATGATTTGCTAAACATTTCTACTGAATTTGAATTTGAATATGTTTTTTTTTTTCAGGATTCTCTGATGAATAGGAATCATTTATTTAAAACAGAAATCTTTTGTAGCATTATACAAAAGATGCAACATCTTTCACTTTTGATAAATTTAATTCTAAATGAATAAAAGTATTAAAGGTATCATAGGTGATTGTCTTCAGAAACATTTTTTGTTATTCTGGTTGAAAGTCTCTTCACATCCTGATAGCAATCATTAAGTTAAGTGGTCTAAATGTATTTATCTGTATTTATATATTCTGTGGAAGGTGTAGGACCAAGAAATGTTCGTCCAATAAAAACCCTCGGTCCGAGCGTTTTAATTGTCTTTTCTACCTGTCTGTCAACATATGTATTTGCATACCTCTGCGCACGCTGTTCGCGCAGACGCGATACGTCATCAGCGCGTTCACGCACGCTGTGCAGACACAGAGAGAATGGCAGACAAACATCAACAACCCGATCTTCCTTCCTGGTATTGTATTACTTTTACTAACTGTGCTATAAAGTTTTCTCACCGGTGAATGACACATGATGTAAGCCCAGCGGTTTCCCAATGCGATCTCGCGCTCCCACTCTACATATTTTGCATGTCTAGCTTAGTTAACACACCGATTCAGATAACCAGCTAAATTGAAAGGCTACATTGCATGAACTGTATTTCCGATTAACATGCTCCCTACGGTGTTCATGTCCCCTACTCTCTGAGCAGGGGAAATCTGGCGAGTTTACTTCACTTAAGACGTTCATTCACGCGGTTCTGCGTATGACGTCTTTACAGGCGAAACTTACAGAAGTGTGACATAATATACCTCTGTAAATAAATACCATTCACAATTCAGGTCTATTCACTTTAATTGCCCTTTGTATGGAACATATATACTTGCTTTGAACTGGACCGTTGATGTAGCCTGTTAGTAATTTAATGTTGTCTCTGGTATTCTGCTCTTTGTGTGTATGTGTTCGAGGCGTGGCACAGACGGCGATTGCAGGGAGGGTGGGACATTCGCTTTCAGTGCTATCAGGCTAAAGTTAGCATTTTCCGAGATCTCCAACGGCACCTTTAATTTCTTGAAACAAAAAAATCTTACTGACCCCAAAGTTTTAAAACAGTAATATATGACATGCACTTGTGCCGAATTATAAGTGTTTCATCCCAGAATAGCATATGACCATTGGCCTGTAGCAGATTTACATGTAAAAATACACAGTGATAAGAACTGTGGCGAGTGAACTTGTTTAGGAGTGGTGTGACACACTGTACTGTTATTTATGTTAAATTTTAAAGTCAAAATACTATAGAGTGAGAGGAACTGAAAGGTTTACACCCTACTTTCAGTAAGGCCATCAACAATTGACAGCCATTATGACAACTGTATTGAAGCATCTGCCCATTCAGTCCAAAGTCTAGATGCATCTGCTCATTCTGTATTGTTTTCCACATTTGAGAATAATAATAGTTATCAGCACTATGAAATAATGAAATTGGAAGTATGGGAATAATGTAGTGATCAAAACATGACATAAATGAAAACTCTTCTTTGTCTCTAGATTCCAGCTGTGCTTTCTCTGGATGTTCCAACGCTATCTCACGGCAATTCGTACGTATTTTACGAGGGGTCTAATTCGTACGAATTCGTACGACCTCACTCGTACGATTTTGTACAATTTGTCTAAACCCCAGTGACGGGTAGGTTTAGGGGCGGGGTTAGGTGTAGGTCATTCGTACAAATTCATACGAATTGGCAACTCGTAAAATACGTACGATTTAGCAAAAATCATATGAATTTGTACGAGTGAGGTCGTACGAATTCGTACGAATTAGCCACCTCGTAAAATATGTACGAATTGCTGTGAGATCGGGCTGGATGTTCTCCCAAACAACTTCAAAAGATGTATGATTATTTTAAAATGGTATTGAAGGAATAGAAGTAGAAATAATTTTGTCTATAAATCAGATTTCATGCATTTAAGCAGAATTGGTAACCAGTGGTGTGTTTTTGTGCAAGACTGTTTAGTAGAAGATGGGATGAGTGTTTGGGAAAGTTTTTTGAATTATTATGGAAATGAAATGTTATCTATTATAATTTTTTTTTCAATTCCATTTGGTGCCACTAGTGGTGCAAGCCACATTTTAGCTTTAAATATATGCAAGAAAGATGAGACAATATAATAATTCAAGATATAAGACCAACTGAAAGATTCAAAACTTTCAAAATAAATTCAGGTTGTAAGAAGGAGGACCAATTGGGAGTCTGAGAGGTTTAAAAGAATAAGACTGCCAAATCAGAGTCCGAATGGAGCTTGAATTAATTGCAAAGGATTACTATATAGGGTTAGAGGTTTAGAACAAACCTTAACCAGAATAGTCAAGGAATATTAATACAGTCTTGCTTTAATGTGTTTACAGATTTGACAATTATAATCATTTTGACAGTAATAAGAACATGCAATATAAAATTTGAAGCAGACGGCGTCATTCAGAGCCACAGACCACTGGTACTTTATCAGACGGACCGAGGAGGATCTAGTCAGATTTTATATGTTCTACTACTTTTTCAGTGCCATTAAAATGTCATTCTGAACTTATGTTGTTTAATTTGTGTCTTACTGTAGTGTTTACTCATCTCTAGCTCTTGCTGTCGTTACTTTGAAAACTAACAGAAGTAATCATATATTTTCACCACACAGCTCAACACCTGCTCTTAAACACTGATAAGCTTGTTTTCAATTAGTATCACTTTCAGACCTCACCCAACACCTGAATGAAAGCGCAGAGAAGCTAACAAACATTCGGCTTTTCAAGCAAACACACAGATCCTCCCAAACACACCCTATAACTGTTATTGCTACGGCCCCACCAAGATGCAAAACCACTAAGAACATTAGTGCTGCATTTTTAGCTCCAGTTCACACTGTGTTTTCACAGAGTAACTTGAACATTTCCAGATTAGGACTTTAACCCTCAGAGACCCGCTGTCGCAAAACTGCAAAGCATCTTAAAAGCAATTCAGCACTAATTATGGGTTAAAATATACAACAGTTTGTCATTTTATGAAATCTAGTATTGCTATGAGAAATATTTGCAGTTTAAATCTCCGGGTTTAAGAGTTTGAGGGTTTAAGCAACTTATTTCTAAGTTTGGTCAAGAATAAACGGAATACATGGAAAATTAGAATTCGCAATGATTGCTTTGCCTCTTTAAAACTGTGCCCTGAAGCATCTGCACACAGTCGTTTTATTTGTCGTTCAAACCTCAGACCGATGCGTCATCAGCGCCTCAATTATCCGTCTGAAAGCGTGCGAGACTGATACGCGACGGAGACGCTTCTACCATGAGAACTCTCACACACACAGACAAAAATCCTTAATCGTCTTCAAAACCTCTCCCTTCCTCTCTCCCTTATTTGCCAGAGTGCAATAAAACAAGTTAATTATGGTGTTGAAAATATGAGGATAATGATAGGATATAAGATGATGGTCGCCCTGAGGTTATGAGTTTTTGATCCTCTCTGTTGCCTTTTTGTTTTTTTCACTCGCTAAATCCAAGGCGCCCTTCCCAGAAAAAGCTGAAGTTGTTTACAAGCGGTTTATTGACTCACGTTGGGTGATGGGAGATTTTCAGGTTGGTCTTTGTGAAAGGAAATAACTCCGAGTTCTTTAAGTGAATAATTATTTCAGATGCTTATTTCAATGCATTTGTGGTTTACTCTAGTTAAAATCAATGCCATATATAACATTAGGTTTTAAAGAAGGAATAGTCACACTGAATAGCCAAATCTGTTATTTTCTTCCTCCAAGATTGGCAGAAGGAGATATTAGGCAGAATTTCAAAGCTGCTCTTTTTCTTACAATGAAAGTGGATATTAAACAAGAGAATGTAGAGCATTATTTTATTTAAAAGGTGTTGATTGGATTGTAAAAAAGTGCCTATACACTAAAAAACTGGTGTAGAAATAGTTTTCAATCAGAAATCGCTATTAAACAATTACAAAAAAAATGGGAAGTAACACATTGAATTAAACAAGAAATTTTGAAACAAAAAAACTGAAATAGTATTTTCATGTAAAATGCACACATATGTAAAATGTACACCAGTAATGTTTTTTTTATTTCAAAATTATTACATGTATAAAAAGATAAACAACTTTTTTTTAATAACATTCATGGATGAACAATCCACAATAAAACCAAAAATATATATTATTGGCATACAAAAAAAAAAAAGTTGTTTAAACAAAAGTTGTTTTAAAAAAGATCATTGGAGTACATTTTATAAGAAAATAGCATTTTTTTTCTACTTCAAAATTTGTTTCTTTGTAATTGTGAAATTTACTAGCAATTTCTGAGTGAAAATTGTTTGTACACCAATTTATTTTCACCGTAGGCTCCGTTTTGATTTAATTTTGGCTGGGAAGTTATAATCTAAATAGACACACGCACAAATATCCAATTTTATGAAGCTACTGCGCACAAAGTGTGTATTTTAGATGGGCAGCCTTTAAACTACAGTAATCTAGTATCTTTGAACAGTTCATAAACTATAGGGAACTCGGGAAGGTGGCCTTTTCATTCATCTGATGAGGTAGTAATTTTAGTTTCACTAGTGAACTAGTTTTAGTTTTAATTTGAGAATACCTGGCATAATTTAATCTTCAACTGCACGTGTGTGCTTGAACAGAGGTAAAACAACAAACGTGTTTGTGTGTTTATGGAGTTGCAGCAGTTCCTTTTCTGAGGAAAAGCCCCAGACAAACAGACAGGGATTCCCCCCTCACAGACACACACACACACACACTCAGGCTTTCTCTCTTCCCATTCCTCTGCCCTTCTGTGTCTGGACTCTGGTCAGGCTGTCTGGATAACTCTCACGACATTCCCATGCAGACACACATACATACTGTACAAGTTGCAAAATCTCTCACACTTTCTTTCATTTTTGCAGACAGATGATAGACATCATGCTGCTGACTCGTTATGTCACAGTGATGACTTGGCGATTTCCCTCCATCTAGAAAACTTCATGACAAATATTCACACTGTCACTTCCTGTTGGACATTCCATGCTTCATTTAACTGTTGTCTCTCTGAAAGTGTGAAGACCAAATTTAGGAAGTGACTTTAAAGTCAAAATTTTACAGGAACAATCCGCCTTATGCAGGGTTTAACTGCTTTATTCCACATGAACTGAGAAAAACTGATCTGAGAAAAACTGAAATATTTATTGGCTGTAAAATGGCTATTAAAATGTATTATAATACATGATATTTATTATAATATATGATTTCTTTAATACATTTTATATTATTATAAATACCATATTATATTTATTGTGTAAATATAATTTAAGAAATGTAATTATTTCCTTATTACTTTTTCTAGCTGTTTTTCATTTGGTGGCTTTATTCACAACAGATGTTTTCATTTGTACACATTTAGTATGTGTCTTTAATTTGAATGACTCTTTATCTTGACATTATTTATTATGTTGCATTTCCTGATGAGGTCACAGACCAGCTGGCAAGTCATTTTTAATTCAGTATATCATTTATGAGTTGGTACTTTAATTGATTAGTAATGTTGTAAAGGTTCATTATTTTTATATTTATTTCTTAGGAAAAACATGTTTGCCAGCAAAAATGAGCTCAAGCGGTGTGAAAACACTCTTATCTCTCATTTACGGGCCACTGAGAGGAAGTCAAACTTGGCGAGCCCATTATGAGTGATTAAACATGCAGCGAGTCTGTTAACGAGCTCGTTTTAGAGCTTTGTCTTTAATCAACGCAATGGCAGAGACTTTACATGCTCTTGGATTGATTAGCTCAAATAACAGCACAGAACGACACCTTCCAGCACTGTGACTGAGTTTACAAACACACCAGAAGAGAGCTTTAGTCAAAAACTATACAGGCAGAAATTTTGTTCAAGGGCTGATTAGCAATTCAGAGATTTTCAAAGTTTGCAGCATATTACATGCTATGTAATCATATACATTTTTAAGTTTTTTTTATGCACTTAGTAGACACTTGTATCCAAAGTGACTTACATTGCCTTTGAAGAAGGAATGCATTTCATCAGTTCATGCATTCCCTGGGAATCGAATCCATGACCTTGGTGTATTATGCACCATATTATGCACTACCATGCTGTGCATCTGCACTTAGTGTGTTGCATTCAGAAAATCTGCATCAACATAATCATGCGTGTTGACCGCGTACACTCGTGTGCACATGCTCTGACAAGCGTGCTGTTTTGATGAATTCCTCTGTTCTATATCGACCTACTTTTTTAATTCCCTCATTCCTTTCATATACAGCATATCTCCTCCTTCTCAGATGTTCACGAGATGGAGCACTTCATCTGAACAAAAAAAAGATAAACATGTGGCTTTTGTTGCAGGCGGGAATGAATGACAGCATTCCACATGAGACCACATGAAATGCCCCCTATATCTCACACCATTTCTCCTCTTTCTCTTCTACTTTATCATGCTTTCATTTTTCTTTTCTGCACAGCTTTTGTTTTTCTCTTGGTTTTAAATGCCCTTTTCGAATCTAACAACGTCTATCTGTTTGTTCTATCATTCATTCTATCATACTTTAGTCTATCATTCAAGCATTCTATCATTCTCATGTTGTCTTTTACTCTATTTATCGTTTTTTCTGTCTTTTCTGTCATCTATCTATCTATCTATCTATCTATCTATCTATCTATCTGTCTGTCTGTCTATCTGTGTGTGTGTCTGTCTGTCTGTCTGTCTATCTATCTGCCTATCTATCTATCTGTCTATCTATCTATGTCTGTCTGTATGTTGTTTGTATAGTTCTATCGTTGTATCATCATTCGTTATATCTATCTACCTATCTATCTATCTATCTGTCTGTCTATCTATCTATCTATCTATCTATAAATCTATCTATCTATCTGCCTGTCTGCCTGTCTGTCATTTGTTTTATCTCTCTGTCTATCATTTTATTGTTCTATCTATTCTATCTATCATTCTGTCTATCTAGCTGTCCATCGATCATCTATCTACATATCTATCTTTGTAATGTTCTATCTATCTTTCATTCGATCTAATGATCTATCTAGTCTTTCTTTCTTCCTTTCTCCCTCTTTTTCTCTGTCTGTCTCTCTGTCTGTGTGTTCCAGCTGAGAAAGGGCCCACCGCATGCAAACACAAAGGGGCATTGTATTCTGGGTAAAATGTGGTAAGCAGACGCTGGTGGACAGCCCTAGCGGTTGCTGGCAGGCAGACACACTTCCTAACGCTGCCGGCACATGAGCTCTTGTTTTGGGAAAGCCCTGAGTTATGGCGGCTGTGGCGAGGGGCATTTATGAAAGCGGGACGTGGCTTATTTTGGGAGCCAGTGGGGTGGAGTGTAAATTTAACCCCCACCACAAGGTCACCCCTGGATCGCTTTCTCTCTGTCTCCCTCATTAAGACATCCCTACATCCATCTATTGTTAGGGCGGGACCACCGTGTGCCCACTGAAACTCATCTCTCACTTACTCCATCAAATTTGTTCCAACAAGTCTGAAAATACATCTCTATGCTGTGCTCGGGGGTCTTTTCCAGGGGCTTTGAAGTTTTGCTAGAGGGTCAGACTTCCCAGCGGTGGTGGTGGATTACTGCGGTTCGGCTGTAAAAATAGAGACGCACTCTCCACGAGAGTGTATTATTTAGAAATTTGAGAGATGTTTTTCGCTATTTTTTTTTCTGTCCCTTAAGATGATTTTAAAGATCTTTTTAGTTTTAAAGGTTTTGTGTGCAGTATCTTAAATATTCTGTTCTTTATCCAAGCTTAATGTGGAGAGACTATAAATAGGCCTACTTCACAAATAAGCCATTCATAAACACTGCGGCACTATGTTCAAAACAATGTTGACTAAACCAATAATGTTTGATTTGTAGCAGAAGTAACTATTCATTAAGAAACCTGTTTAAAAACAATTATTGTTTTGCATTTCCATTTGGTAGCCATAGATGGAAATTACACACTTCACCTTTAAAGGGTAGATTATAATATCTTCTAATATTTACATTTTATAAAAGTACTTTATAGCTAATTAGTTAAGGCTTGATTATAGTTCAAATCCAAGGCTTATCCCATTTTTCTTAAAAAAAAAAAATTAAAGTTATGATCAAGTATCACTAATTATGGTAATAATGAAATTTTTATTCCAGAATATGTTGTAAATATTTTATCATAAAACTCAATTTGAAAGTCTTTGAAGTATTGCAAATGCTTCTATTTGAAGAATCACCTATTGCTGATTAATAACAGGCTTTTAAAGAAACCCTCAAAACACACACAAATTCCTCTTCAGATAATGGCGATGACTCTGTGTGAATGACATCACAAACGTACGACAGTCATGGTGATTCTCATGTGCTGTGAACTCATAAATGAATGCTGCTGGTCAACCACAGTCAGAAGCAAAAAGTGCTTGGTCAAGAGCATGATTTTAATGAAAAGCTGTACATTGTCAGACCACATATGAAAGAACTTTTTGAAAGAGTAGACTGGAAGAGTCTGAGAAAGCGACTTCTTGGCTTGGGAATGGCAAATGTTTTAAATATGAGTTAAAAGAGGCACATTTTGGTGGGAAAAATTCAGCTTGATGTTTGTTATGGCAGTGAAATGTGTTGTAGTTGTTTTTTTTTGGGGGGGGGGGGGGGGTCAGTATAACAAGACTGTTTAGAAACTTGGACTGATGTGGTGCATTCTTAAAGGGATATTTTCTTCTTTTTTAATTAATTTTATTTTTACCTCTATCATTTGATAATGTTAGTAAATGTACACATTTTCCACCCTCTCTTTTGCACTTGTAATTAAAAGGGTTGTTTTGCAGCTGTGTGTAAACTAAACTTCCTCTGCACATCTAAAGTGTGATAAAGCACTCTGCTGCACTCCTTTGTGGATTTGCTGTTTTTTTTAATTTTCTGTCTTTTTATAGAGTTTAACTGCTAAAACATGCAATTACTGTAGATTAGAGATGCAATATCACAGCATCGGACACGCAGTGAGAGTGACACAGTAAGAGTGATGCAGTGAGTCACTCCGTGTGAATGTGGGTACAAGTGTTCGTGCAGGTGTTTGTGTATTTATAGATCATGTGCAAACATAAGAGATTCAACTTGATTAATCAAAATGCTAACTCAAAACCGAACTGATGTTTATGAGGACTTAGATGTGTAATGCACATTTAAACAAGTAAAAAGAGCCAGGGAGACCGTGTAGCATATATGATGTGTGCAAATCAGGCCTTACTTTGCACTGATGTTTCCTGTGTGTCTCCCACCAGTGATGTTTCAGAAGCTTCAGCTGATGCACATGCCTCCTCTAGGGGCCAGGAGGACGACTATACCACCATGAAGTTAGTCCAAATCTGACTGAAAGAGGAAATGACATTGAAATTGCACATATCGCCATAAAACAGCATTTGATTTATTTCTCAAGGGAGGCATTTTACTCAGACAGTTCTTGCTGCGGAGTCTCAATACTCCTAACAGCGTAATAAATCTTTGTACTTTTCTACCGCAAACATTAACTCAGATCTCTTTCTGTAAAGCACTTCCTGCATGCTCCATGAAAAACAGACTGTTTTGATGACACGATTCATCATGCATTTTCAGTGTTATTTCACATAAAACGTCTCCACAGCATCTGAGCGTTTTTAGTTCATAAACACTTATTGTAAAACTGAAATAATTTGTGTACAATTTTCACTCAGATGTTTATAGTAAATTTCACAATTAATTACAAAGAAACAGCAAGCATCACAATTAACCATAAAGGCCTGAAATGGTGTTTTCTTGTAAAACTTTCCCCAATAATATTTTATTTAAAAAATATATCTTCAAAAATATATATATTTTTTTACAGTGTAGTTCTGGTTTTTGGTGCTTCTGAAAGTATCAAGCCGTGTAAAAACGCAAAACATGGTATTTGTACCTTCACTTCAATAATGCATGAGAAATTGAGAAGACTGGTGTCATAGACAGACATTGTCACCTGAACCCATCAGATATTTCACTGAGTAATGTGTTGGGTTTTTTTTTTTTTGGAGACTTATAAAGTTTATTCACCCTAGACGGCTCTTGTGAGCAAATATGGCTTTAATTTTGTGCTCTGTGAGAGAGGGAGCACTTCTGGACAGAAATGCAAAATAATTGTTTGTTTTACATTCTCTGAAAAGATCCATATACGTTGCGAATGGCGTCATCTGTAATATTTCCGTACAATAACAATTCAGATTCATCCATCAGCAAAATATGCTTTGATCTGACACGCTTTACTTAAAATATAAAACAAATGACAGCTTAGAGTGAATCATTCACCGCAAGCTTCACTGTATTTGACAAAAGGCAGTAAACTGAGCGTCATTACAGTCAACAGTGCCGAGAGCGTGTTTATATATTTTATTAATATTGTGCGTTGTGCATTGATGTTATTTTTCCTCATATGAATTGGAGTATTAGCTGCATGCGATGAAAACGAAAGATGACATCACAAACACTTCAGAGAGACAGATGCGTTGCGCTTTAGATAGGACACTGTGATGATGTCATTTGGGACACCTGATCTGAGGTGGGGCTGAAATTCAAGCATGTAAACGGGAGATTTAGAGTTGACTGCAGGTCATCCGTGCTGCTTTCTCAGGCAGACAAACCCGCAGCTGAAACACAAGGAGACACTGTACGGAAGGAATGCTCTCTGCGGCTTCCAGACTTGCTCCCTCTGTAATTTGTAAACGTAAAGAAATGTGCTGCCGCCCACAGAGGGGGGAAGATAGCAAATCCACAGTCAGCATTTTATGCCCTGATTTGATTTTTATCTGCGGGTATGGAGGCCTGTGTGTTTGGGGGGTGATGACTAATGAAGTAATGTTTTACCAGTTCAGAGCGTTTGGGCACATATCTGTGGTTTCTTCAGATTCAGTGTTCTTCAGATTGTCGTGTTGCTTTTGTATGAAATCTAAGTGGGTTCGTTTGTGTGTGTGCTTGTGCACATGCTTTCAACATTAACCTTAGAGATGTATGAAGTTACTTTTGACTTGCTACTGGATAAAGAGTGAATTTAGTTTGGCATGTGGACTGTTCAACATCTTTGTCACTACTTAGAGGATGCAATGGAGTGAAAAGCCTACATTTAAGAAAAATGTGGAGTCGTTGGTTTTTTTTTTTTTTTGGTCCCATTGATTTATATTTCTTGATTGAACAACATAATTTGCATCAAAATAATTTGCTGAATATGTTGTAAATTAAGTTTTTATAATGAAACTTGTGGCAAAAAGCCTCTAGTTATTGATTTTGCATAGATGTGAGGCAAAAGTCGTTTGCAACAAATGCATGATATTTTTGGAAAAACTTTTAAATAACCACTTCAGCAAATGGTACCACTTTCCTGTAGCTCAACTAGTAGAGCATGGCGCTAGCAACGCCAAGATCATGGGTTTGATTCCCAGGGAAAGCAAGAGCTGATAAAATGTAGAAACTGTAACTTGAATGCAATGTAAGTCGCTTTGGATGAAAGCGTCTGCTAAATGTGTAAAAATGTGTAAAAAAAAAAAAATGTACATGGTTAACCAGTTTGTCTGTTTACTCAACCACTTTTGGCATTTCATAACCTCTCAAGTGTTTCATACGAATAGTGCTTTTCTTTTAGTACAGTAGGTGCAGTGTTAGTATACGTGTATATTA
Organism: Tor tambroides; assembly: GCA_021397915.2. Taxonomy (NCBI): domain Eukaryota; kingdom Metazoa; phylum Chordata; class Actinopteri; order Cypriniformes; family Cyprinidae; genus Tor; species Tor tambroides. The sequence goes on along the minus strand of JAFVLL020013218.1, from coordinate 112,903 downwards.
CAAATTAATCTCCATTTGGAGCAGTCAGTGTGAGCCCACTTTGCACATCCCATCTTTTCCCTCCCAATTATGGAAAGCAATTTGTTGCTGTTCAGGCATACTGTATCGATCGTGTGCCAACCAAAGACTTTTTGGTGATGCTTTTGGCCAAAGTGTTGTTTTTTTTCTCCTTCCCAAGTGGAGCCTTTGGATTCTGCAAGGACAGTTAATTTAATATATGTTAAAAAGTGCTCATTAGATCATACTTATCTAAAATAAAGTATATGGGGTTTTACTTGAATCATAAGATGTAATCTTTCATACTATTTAATTTTTAATAATTTTTAATAGCATTTGTAGTTTTTTGTAATACACTGCATTTTTGCAATTTCATAATTAAGAGAGAACATTCACAACTGAACAACTTATGGTAGGCAATATCAAGCAAGGTTTTTTCTTTCTTTCTGTAAATGCATAAGGGGATTCCCTTTTGTTGCAGTGTTAGGATGAAATATCAAAATGCATGATATTTTCAAGGATTCTCATTAGCTACATGAATCTGCCACATGTTTTAGTACTAGACAGATCAAGTTACCTCAAAATCAACATTTAGAGTTGCATGCATGACTTCAAGATGCTTGTGCAATGCGCAGTGACAAACAGGTTTGGGTAAGAGCTGTTGTGGTTTTTGTTGCTGTTTAGTGTTTTGGGAGAAAATAAAATAGAATCAAAAGGGTCTTTTACTCCTGGAGGCATTTAACCCCATTGTACCCTTAAAGAATGATGGCATGTTGGTCTGTCTCTGGAATATTTTTCATTGTTTGAACTTCAGGCTGTTTTGGAGGGCTCGTGCCTCTTTGTATCCGCTCACATCATTTCTCAGCGCTTGATTACTGGATGTGTATTTGACGCGGGCTGTAAGCTGCGCCTCTCTCAGATCACATATCAGAGGGATGCGCGTCATTAAGGAGCGCAAGTTGCCGCGCGACTGTAACCGTAGAAACTGCGCAAGGAGTCTGAATATGACAGGCGCGCGGAGTCAGTCTGAGCGCGTGTGGTCAAGTATTAATAATGAACAGATGCTGAAATATCACCGATATATGCATGCACAACGAACGACCCCTGACCAGCTTGTGTTTGGGGAGGTTTCTTGGCACGTTCGTGTTCAGGATAACAATTTATGTTACAGTGTTTATTCTTTTCTTCTTCTTCTTTCATATAAGTAGCCTATTTCGTTTTTTTTTTGGATGACCGACGTTTAAAAAGCTGTTCTAGTGGCGCCAAAGGATCATTTGCGCTGGGCGAGACGAACTTTGACAGATTGCGCCCCAAAAATACCTTTATTTTTATGTTTAGACATTTAGCAGACGGTTAAAATTTGTCTACACATATCAGGCCTATACATACCTACATAGCACACATGCAATAACACATATTATATGTTGCTATAATATTACTCTATCAATAAGAACAAGCGTGCCACAAAATGATTCAGCAATGCACTTCTCTTAAATGCATTCTTAGTGTTTATTAGAAATTATTAGCATTTGCTAGTTGTATAACAGGTACGCTGTAATGTACAGTGTGACTCAGTTATTGCATATGTGTGAATAATCAAAAATATCCCTCTATTTAAAGGGTTTAGGCTGTGGGCAACACATGTCAACATGTGAGTCTATTTCGACAACAGTTACTCAATGCAACGGGCGGATGGAAGGCGTGAAAAGAGGAAGACACATTCGCAATAGGTCTTTCGAGCAGATGTTGATGAAACATGCTAATGATTTTGAGATGCAGGATAATGTGCATATTTTTCCTCTCTTAGACCATTGGTGTGGGTGAGACTTTGACTTCCCTTCTAGGTTGTTCACAATATTTCCTCACACGGAGATGAAAATAAACATCAGTGGTTTAACAGCAAAAAATGCTGCGATAACAGAAAAAAATAACAGCCGGATTCTCGGCGTTTTGAGGTTTTCGTGGAATAATTTCAATTATTATTATTATTGTTTTATAAATTATTATTATTATTATTATTATAAACACACGTGTGTTTGTTTTGTTTTTGTTTAATGTGATGTTCTCTTCATGTACCAAACGCTGGTTTCAAACTGAGCTCATCTTTAGCTGTGAGCCCGCAGAATTTTGGCATGAATCCTGCCAACACGAGTTAAACCTCAAGCCCACTGCACATATATAACACTGAAACATACACTCCCTCTTTCCGTCATAGAATGAGCCAATAAAAGAACGAATACAAGCAGAATAAAATGTATTTAATGACTAATACGAATTAATCGACTGTTAAAATTTAAATTACTATTGTAAAGGCATTTCTGTTGGCTAAAGAAATGAAACATGTTAAAATGTAATAAATTACTTTATAAAGAAAACATTTAATAATAATAATAATAATAATAATAATAAACAACAACAACAATAATTAGGCTACTCGATTTGTGTTGCGAATTGAAGAAATAAATGTGTTCTTTCTGACTGCATTTAGACTAAATGCTTTAGTCGTGCAGAGTGAAACTGAATTGTAGGCTAACTCAGTATTTAAAAATGCACATTTTATATAATGTATAAGTGTATGTAGGCCTAAATATTCTAAATACTTAATTATTTTAGCAGTTGGGGCATTTGAGGCTTTTCTTCGTTCACTCACCGTAAACAATGCGTTTAGGATTTGTTAATCAGTCAGTTAATTAGTTTGTTTCTTTGTCGTGTTCTTAACGTCAGTTTTAGTGCGCGTACGGACATTTTATTTATCATCTATAGCCATCAAAAGAAACAAAAAAATGATGAAATCCACAGGAGAAAAAAAAAGATGAATTCATTCGGATGACCAGCTGTAACTGCGAGAATCGCTTTAATTCTGCCTCTGTTTTTTTTTCTCTTTTCTTTCAGTCTGTCTCCCTCTCTGTCTTTTTCCTTCCCGTTCAAAGTTAGTTTAATGCGCTTTAATTCGCTTTCCGAGGCGCCACTGAAGGTTTTTAAACGACAAATGCGCCTACTAGCGGTGATAGTGTGAGCTCAGGGTGTGTCAACCACACAAGAACCCGTTAGATTCTAATTAAATACCATGAATGAGACTTATAAAATCCATTATCATAATTATTGTTGTTCTGTTATGATGGAGCAAAACCATTAGTTATTAGAAAATTAATTTAGCACAAGATGCATGGGAGATAGACTTTAATTTACCACTTTGATTTTTTTTCCTGTACAAAAATACTCGTTTAATTACGTTGCTTAATTATTGTTATTTCTACTGTTTTTAACCTAATTTGTTTTTGAGGGATAATTGTTGCTTTAACAATTAATGTTAATGAACTGTTTCTGGATTGCTCAATACATTATTCATTTTTTACAAAAACAATTTAAACATAAACTGGCACACAGACATGAATAACTTCAACAAAAGGTATTTTAATTTTTGTCTGTGGTTTTTAAAGGTTACACCTGGCAGACTCTAAACCTTAATCCATTATGTGCCATAACATGTGAGGAGAGGATTGAAATATTTATTGATTGTTCATTAAGTTTATGGCTGATAATAGAGGATCTTTCAGTTTTGCTTCGGCGCGTTTGATGGGCGCATCAAACCCAGCCCTGTCCGCGGATTGGTCGATTAAACCCGGCCCTGATCGCTGATTGGTGGAGAGCTCGGGGCACTCCAGGCTATAATGAGATGAGTAAATAACGCTTGTCTGCAGAGCGCAGAGCGCAGCTTTTGCAGGCACGTACGTCTGACTACCACAGACTTTTTTCTAGTTTAAACTCGCTTTTACGCTTAAAATTGGAAGCAGAACTTTTGACAAGTAAACCGGACTTGACTGCAGAAGTTCTTCTGAAACTGTGGGATTAATTTGTGTGGACTTTATTTTCAGAGACTCTGGACTGATAGGACGGAAAGTGTCGCTGTGACTGAAAGTAAAACTGACATCCAGGAGCAGCAACACACCTGCTGGAATAAATGCGGTTTAATAAGTAGCTTTAGAATAATAGTTTCATATGCTCGGAGAGGTTTTGTATTTTGACGCCAAATTCCTTTCATCTTGCAGCACGAGATCGTGCGTACGCGTACGGGTGTGCTTGCGGTTTCTTGGTTTTTGCTGAAGTCAGTGGGAAACTCGAGCGCACTCTAACGCTTCTGCGTCCTGCACTGAAACGCAAAGTAAACGGTCACGGAGGAGTTTTCCGGGTCCACTCTCACGGACTTTCTGTACTTACCCCATTTGGGTGCCTGAGCTCTTCACGGAGTCTCATTCGTAATCTGTTGTGATGCATATTCCCGTAGACCCGAGCACGAGCAGACGGTTCACGCCGCCCTCCGCCTCGTTCCCGTGCGCTAAAGTGACCGAGAGCCCGAGCATGAGCGCACCGGGGCCGCTGCGGGCCGGGCGGCCGGTGGAGAGCCGCTCCGTGGTGGACGTTCTGGCGGATCACGCCGGAGAGCTGGTGCGCACCGACAGCCCGAACTTTCTCTGCTCGGTCCTGCCGTCACACTGGAGGTGCAACAAAACCCTGCCCGTGGCTTTTAAGGTAAACAAAACATTCATTTCTGTAATATAACTCTTTTCGTGGCGTTGTCCGTTAAATCACAAGTCAGTCAGAACCCGCTTAATAACGGCTAGTGAACAGAAATCGCGCTCTTCTGAAGAGATAACCATAGCAACGGTAGGCTGCGCTAGGCTTTCCCGTTAGAATCCAAAACAAATGGTACAAACAAACTGTAAGTGCTGTCATTATTTATCACTTCTCGCATATTTATATATCGTAAGTCCATAACAAAATGTGTTTTTACAGGTAGAGTAAAATAGTTGGCGTTTGGTTAACTATAGGGTCGTTAAAAGTCAAATCGGTGGCGCAAACCAAGCTCATCAGATCGTGTTTTGGAAATTACGGACAAAAATTCCTTTAAAAAAGTCCACTCAGCTGAAAGTCACTGAATAATTCAAACACTTGCATATTTTTTTCTGATATCGTCGTAACATAGCCTACTTCTGCTTGACTGATAATATAGAATATAATATAGAAGATTAAAAAAATATTGATCACGTCAGTGACAATTCGACAAGACATTGTACGCTCCTTGATGTCTATTATTATTATTATTATTATATAGTAATATTATATTATATTATTGTTTAATTGGAAAAGAGCAGTTAGCCTATATAATGATCGCCGCGACAACGACATTCCGGTTATAATGTTTTATTTACGAAAAAATACTGTTAGCCTATATGCAATTATTATTCATATCTAAATTGTGTTTATTTTAATATTTAGCATATACAAATCACACCCGTGCACTTGCAGCAAACGTTATTTAAATAAAATTGCTAAAACTGAAGGGAAAAAAGCTAAAATTGGTTATATATAAGGAAATTATGTACTCGCGGAGCTAATCATAAATATTCTATGTGAATATAAGTAGAATAATATTAACAGTAATTGTCAATATATTATTATTATGTACGAGCAAGCTTATATTGTAACCTAATAATTATTGTGGGGGTTGCAACCCGGGTTTGTTTGGTTTGGGGTTTGTTGGCTTTGTGTGTTTTGTTGATTGGGTTTGTTGGGTTGATCTGTGTGTTTATCAGGTGGTGGCTCTGGGTGACGTTCCTGACGGGACTCTGGTCACGGTGATGGCGGGAAATGATGAGAATTATTCCGCGGAGCTGAGAAACGCGTCTGCCGTCATGAAGAACCAGGTGGCGCGATTCAACGACCTGCGCTTCGTGGGCAGGAGCGGCAGAGGTGCCACATCTATCAATCTGTTTTTCTGTCTGTCTGTCTGTCTGTGGTCAGATCAGATGCATGCAAATCCAACAACATGTTTATACATAATGATAAAAAAAGAAATTTTATTTTTCTCCAAATTGTCATGCATTTAAACCTTAACACATAAGCTAAAGTATTGCAAAGTGGAGACTGGAAAAAAATGGGCAAATATAACAGCATGTTTCAATTACTTGTCCCAGAGAAATAATTTCCCACAGCAGAATTTTTCTTAAAAGATTTGAGGTTTTAAAAAACCATCTTGTTTACACACCTAAAAACACCCTACCTCTTACATAGCTCACATTCTTTCACAAGCTTTTCCTTCTCGTCTTTTTCCTCTTGGCCTCGCTCCTCGCACTCACATTTTTCCTGTAAATGTTACACTTTAAATAGTTGCAGACGGATGAGTGGAAAGCGCTGCAGTGTGCGAATTAAAAGTACCTTTCATTTCTGCAGTCAATTACCCCACCCTCATAGCCCTCATACAAGCCACGGCTTTCTCCCCCTCAAAGCGCAGCTTCATTGCATTTAGAGATCACACACACACACACACGCACACACATGCACACAGACACAGCGGAGTCCCGGGAACAATCTGGAACACATTGTCTGACTAATCCACATCATAAACGCATTTGAAAGCGCATCAAAGCAGTAGTGCTGTCTCTTTTCAGAGGAAACTCATTCATTTCTCCCAGCTGTATGTGACCCACCTCACTGGGATTGTGCATTGAATCTACTTCATGCAGCCTGAGGGAGTTTCTGTTTTACCTGAGGGCTTTTCTGGTATATAATCATCTTTATGTAATTTAGTAATTTTTCACAACTGAAAAAACTGAAAAGAAAAAAGGTACAAAGCTGTCAGTTCAGCTGTGGCCTAAGGAACAAAAGCTAAAAGGTACATTTTTGTACCTTATTTACCCATAAATGGTATATATTATTACATTAAAGGTACATATTGGTGCTTTAAAAGTTCATAGTAGTACTTCAAAATTACATACATTTTAATGTACATATTAGTACCTTTCAAACCGAGTACCATCACAGTATTGCTTTTATTTTCGGAGAGTTTACATGATAGTCCCGTGCGCCACTTTCCAGACTGAATTTAGAAAATATTATGTATGCAAATATTATGTGAAGATTATTTTGTCATGAGCATGTTGCTAAAATATTGACTGCACAATATTTGCTATTGTTTCAAACCACAAATACTTTCCGTTTTTGACTCAACATGTTTACAGTGGGGTCCGAAAATCTGAAACAGCTAGAGAAAATGCTTCTGTTTTGCAAAGTTTTCCAATACAAATGTTGTTATCAGTGTAATATTTTCAGATAAAAGCTGAATTGCAAAAATTTACATGGAATTTAAAATGCCCCCATTTTGTTTTAGTGACAGCAGCACTCAAACTACATGAACGAAACTTGATGATCATGTTACCCAGTATGATTTCAGAATGCTTATGTTCATTTCTAAGATTAAATGTTTTTTTCTGTGGATCATGCAATAACTTTTCAAACCAGCGAGTGATATTTTATCCCGTGTCTCCTTGTCCTCAGGAAAGAGCTTCACTTTGACCATCACTGTGTTCACTGGACCACCCCAGGTCGCCACATACCACCGCGCTATTAAAGTCACCGTGGACGGACCTCGAGAACCAAGACGTGAGTACCCAGAATTCCCCTGAACAACTATCAAAAAGAGTGTTAACCATGGTGTACGACGGTTTCCAAAAGCACCAGCAATGATAACATTATCTTGCACTGGTAACCACCTCTTTGCATGAGAATTTTCTACATGAACTCAAATGGTTTGTTTTATATAAAGTACTTTATCAGGAGCTGCGTGTTTCTTTGTGCATGAAACCAGCGCAGAATGCAACAGAAAGAGGCGCTGTCTGTTTTATTGATTCATCGTCTGTGTATAATTTCATGCTAGACTGCAAATCACAACTCTGGTAGAAAAGCATTTCTTTTGCGGTGTTTGATAGCGAGGGAAAGTATTTGAGGAGGTGATACGAGATGAGATAGTCTCTCCTTTGTGTCTGCTTTATACCGTGTTATTTACTGCAGTAAAAACCAGGCTGAGCAGTCTTTAGAACGTGTGCCAAGTAAAACAGATTAGTTAATCTGTTGGTTCCTGGAGTTTTTCTTACTGTATTAGAGCTGGGAGGTTGATTATTGCACACTGCTGTTGCTAAATCAGTGAATGTGCGTAATGGTTTTGATATTATACTATGTTGGGATGGAGTATTCGGACAGTGCGATGAGTATTTGAACTATTTTCGGAGCACCGACGGCTTTAAAAGTCCTATGAGTCATTCACAGATGATACCGGGGAGTAGAGCCACTGTGTATGTGTGTGTGTGTGTGTGTGTGTGTGTGTTCCCAAATAGTACACTGTATTTTTGTGAGTAAGTGTTGGTTTCGATGTCTCCTTGTGTTCTCGTGTTTGGGTGTATACATACCTGCACAGCAGTGTGTGTTAATATTAAACAGCGAACAGTCCTTCGTGGTCTAGATGGTTGCCAACCTCAGATGTCAGTTGTGGTGTGTTATTAAGCCGTTTCGGGCGCAGAGAGCAAGGGTGCGTCTCTGAGCCGCAAACACAGAGGGTTCAATGAAAGTGGCCACTCTTTCTGACCAGCGGGGTCAGCAGTGCCTGACCGCATTAGAGCCGCTGAATTAACACAGCACTGAACGCCTGCTAGGGGTGCAGATCCATAACGCTAATGCAGCCCGCGACCACAACAAGAGAAGACCAGCGAGAGAGAGAGAGAGAGATAAAAGTAAGTCAGTGTCGCTATTTACAGTGCTGTTGTTGTATTTGTTCATACACTAGCCCCTAAAAATACTTTGGACACTGTAATGAATTTATGACTGCCATTGCACTAGCTATCAAACCAAGTGCATTTAACAAAGATAGCACGGGTACACTTTTCAAGCGAAACGGCAGATTTGTTTGGTTTGAAATGATAAGTAAATACATCCAGCATACCTGAAAAGACGGTTTAGGAAGGTGATGTTGAGTGAACCTCATGAAGTCTGTAAAGAATATGCCCAGCTCATATTTCCAATTCAAAAAAAAAAAGAAGAAATTATATTTTGCTTAAAGAAAAAGTGTTAGGAACGATATTCATTCATTTATATATGTATGTATGTATGTATGTATTATTTTTTGACAGTTTAGCACACGATATATATTGGTTTTATTATATATAAATTAAGTTATAATTAATATAAGTTAATTATATAGGAATATTAAAATATTACATGTTTAAATTGTAAATTTATATTTATGAATACATCATATTTTTATTTACTGTATTACAGGAATAAGAACATATTTTGAGAGATGTGTTTGCATTAAATAATGCAAATAATGCAAAAAATCCTTATGACCCCAAAAATAGGCTTTATATTCTTTCCACATTTTTTTCTTTCTTTTGAAGGTTTGAAATATGACCTGGACATGTTTTTGTTCTGTAAAAAAAAATCTAGCCTTACGTGAGCAAATGTGACTTGTTTTGATATTTTATAAAATGCAATGACATGTAGTAATGCAAAGCATATGCAAAAATCTCTTTTGGTTCAATCCGGCACTATGTTTACCTTTTGGTTACGTCTGTAATTCTAGATTTCCTCATGCATGTCATGTTTATCATATTGGCTAACTGACGCTTGGCCTGTAATGACTCTTGAGAGCTGTTTCCTGTAGAGCGGGTCACACTGCCGTACCTGTAGCCTACGCTCACTCAACTAGCACTAATGAACAGGTGCTTCAGATGCAGTCTGAAACGATGTGTGAGTGAGCGTGGTTTCACATGGTTATGGTGGTGCGGTTGCATTAGACTTTGAGTATGTGAAATTACTTCAGACCCGCAACAAATATGAGATACAGGATATGAGATTCTGTTTTTAATAAACAATATATGTAACAAATATTAAATGATAATAATGTCACGTAGATCCTCTATCAAAATTGTTTTTTGCTATAAAAAATGAAAGCTAGCACAGCAAAAATTGTATACGGATCGTTCCATCATGCTGAATGTGTGTGTTGTTCATTTGCAGTTTGTGTGTGAATATGCACTGGCGTGTTTGTGTATTCTGCTTTTGTCAGATATGTTGTGTTGATGGCATCTTTCATAAGAAAAACCACACCCTCTTCTCCCCCAGGCACGGGCTGACTGAGGCATATATAGATATAGATATATATTTTACACATATATAAACATGTATGTAATTTCTCGCTGAAGTCACAGAAAGCCACAAACACACGTGTGCTGTTACGCCCTTTTTGTTTTTCATGCTCCTTTTTGCATTAGACATGAACAGGAAAAGCAAAGAGGGCGTAACAACACAGACATAGAAAACACAAAGCGGTGGGTGACTGCCTCTGGCTGGTGTTTTGTCTGATGGATATGGGCACTATTGAAGGGTCTTTCTTTATCCCACCTGCTCCAACTTGCCCTGGAGAATGAATCAAGGATTAGAGATAATAATAAAAGAGACTCTTTATTCCCTTGCGCCCGGGACCATTGGAATTGTTTATATGATTTTCACATGGCTCAACCACTACATATGGTTGAATGTTTTAATTTAAAATATTCATATTAATATATGGTTTAGTATGAATAGCAAATTTAATTCAAACAACTAAATATAGCTTTCTCTAATAAGTAAATACAGCTTCAGTTACTTTAGTAATTAATTATTTATTTTTTCCCTTTTTTTTTGGCCTATCTTTGTGATCATGTTCAATTGAAGGGGGGTTATTAAAGTTACTAAAGATAACCAACCAAAACCATAGAGTGGTTTCTTATGGTTTATTGTTTTTTTGTTTGTTTTTTTTTGTTAATATCAACAACATAATATAATATGCACTTACACTGCAAGATCTAATGCACAGATCAGATATTTTGACACATATCCAGACTTTCTGTGCCATCTGTTTACATTCTCTTAAGACATAACCGACTGTGTTTACATTAATGCCTTGCCAAGACAGGCATTTTGACCACATTTCACACATGCACGTATCCAAAAACAGCCTATCATTATGACAGGCACCTACCAAATTCTGTATTCTGAATTACTAGTACTGTAGAAAGACTTATCTATAGTACTCTGTAAAATACTGCTACCAGAGTACTTTTGATATCCTTAATATCTGAGGTGCAAAACAGAAAATCTCAGAAACAGAGTGCAGTGTGCAGTTTGAGGTTGAATAGAGGCTCTGTTCAGGATTTCAGTTTACCGCCCAACATACTTCACTGGCACAAACCTACTTCCTGTCATTGGCTGATGGGATTGATCACGCACTGGCCTGACATCACGACAACTTTCAGATGGAGAGAGACCGAGTTTAGGATGCTTCAAAAAGGAAGACAGGTGCAGCTTTCTTAGCAGATGTAGAAACGTCTTTGGCGTTCGTTACTACGGAAGCACACTTTCATCTGAGGCCTCGGTTTCCACACCTGACGTACGCAAAAACTCACTCTCATCAACTGTCAGCTACAACGGTAGAGAGAAAGACAGGTGGAGCTCTGCATTATTTAACATACTGAGACGTTTCAAGTCATATAGAAGTGCTTTACAATGCGTTTTCAGAGCTGGTAAACCTAATGAACAAATTTAGACTGCTATCATCCGCAGACAGGCTGCCCAAAGTCTTTATGTTTACAAGATTTGATATACATCAAATGAGTGTTTAAAAAAAATTAATTACTGAATTACCTACATTTGTTTTAATTTTTCCATCTTTTTGTATTGTAGTATTGTCTGTAAATGTCACGTAAAAACAAAACGTGCTGTGGCTGGGAATTTTATGCCAAAAGTCGAAAGTATGCCTGTGATTTCTTCAGAATTGAGTTTAAAACATGAGCTAAAGCATTAAAAATTGTTCATTCTTATATGTATATGTATATATATAAGTGATTTTCCTTTAAAATAAGCACAAAAATGTAAGAAAACCTAGCAAAATCCATCTGGGCCTACTTCTTTTTCACATCTCTAAACGTTCTTCAGTCGGTCAAGCTAAAGCACGCTTTACCCTCAGTCTGTACAGATCGATTTCACAATGTTATCAAGTGCCTATCAGCCCCATTTATAGACACTCGTACAAATATTTACAGTGTGCCCGCCGTGACACGTCTGGCCCTCCACGCCGAATGTCGAGTTTCAGCCCTGCCCAAAAGCACACACACTCCGACAGCGCAAAAAGAGCCTGTGTTCTGTCAGTCCAAAAGGGAACATATGTTTCTTTCTTTTCATCGTTAGAGAGAGAATGAAGAGAGGGAGGAAAGGAAGGAAGCTGGGCGTATCAGTTGATCAGTGTGAGTATGAGGGCTGAGAGTGTGCTGAGAGGGCCTCTGTGTACACACTCCACTCACAGAAAGTACGGACTCGAATGAACGATGCCGATAGCTGTACTGTTTATATCACAGTATATATCGGGCAGGATAGTTTTACACTATATAAGAATAAAACTGTAAGTAATGCTAAAACAGAGCAGGATGTGTCCAAAATGGGTCAAAATGAGGAAGATGTTAATATTAAAAGGTGCACAATGAGTTTCGTTGTTTGTAGTTGAAATTTTTACACTGAATTTCTGGTGAAAAAGTGTTATTATCTGTTTGCGTGTCAGTCTGCGCATTTATGATGTAGATTACTAATGGGTCATAAAAAAAACTAAGTAAAAAAAAACATTAAAAAGTTTAGTTTGTTGCATTTGTCACATGGTGAAAGAAAGAACTGAGAGGTGAACTAATCATTTATGTTTCTTATAATTTAGCATTAACTGCATTTTTATGATTTCCTAATTTGCAGTATGATGAACTATTGTTTTTGAACTTGTATAGGGAATTTGGCTATTGAAAATATAACATTCAACTGTTCTAATCAAATAAATGACTTGAATTAAGATTTGTTCATTTTGCTGTGCAAGGTTGAACGAGAGTTGTTAAAATGATCTTGAATTAATCTGAAATCTAAACTTAATCTGGTTTTTGCATCATTCATGTAGATTCTATGACTTTTTCTACAAGTTTCATTTTTACAACTGTAGGTGGCAACAAGTTCATTGAATCATTCATTCAGATGATTCATTCAGAAACTGTATGAATCTAGTAACTTTCTTTATGAGTGTCACTGAATAAGTTTCTCAACCAATTCATTCCAAAACATTGATTAAATCAGGCAGAAATTCAGTTCTTTCAGTTATTTATGAATCATTGACTTTGACAGATAAATTATCTGTTTTCATGATATGAATGATCTGATTACACACACACACACACACACACTACTTTTGCCAAATTACCATTTCAGTACTAATTATTAATCTAATTTCACCTATCACATGAAAAATAAGACGTACCCTAACCCATGCTAAAAAATGAAATAAATGTGTTTGAAGATATTTTTACAGCATTTAGGACTGTATTATAAGAGATTATAAGAGTGGTGTACATGCATATTGTGTATATCATAATGTATCTGTTGCAGTTTATCCAAGACCATTTCCCCATGACGTGTGTATGTGTGTGTGTATGAGAGGGATCCACTTATTATTAATTAGTGTGTCAGTGTGTGTTCTGTGGTTATGATATCATTCTCACAAAAAGTCAACATTCCTGTCTAAGTGCCCCTTACCTATGAAATATTCATTCATCCATAATAATTCAGACAGGGTGAATGTAGGCAGGGCAGATGTAGGGTTTGACCCCACAGCCATATAAGAGAAAAACTGCCCATGCCAGTGCCTGAACAGAAAGGGTTTAACTGTCTAACTTTTCAAACTACATTAAGAAAATATACATCATCTCACACTATAGTGACTTATAGTAAGACTACAGCTTTAACATGAAACACTTTTAGTAAAAGTTACTGCCTGAGGCTGAAAATGTAATATTTGCGACTACGCATTACATTTGACTTGGTTGCTCTTTCATACCTCAGAAGCTGCAATGGAGAGATCTCAGCTGTGTATTGAGAGAAATAAAAATAGACACAAATGAGAAAGAGAAGAGCTAGAAAATAAATGTGGATAGCAGCTCAGATCATTTGATGAGAAATTTAATTGATATTTCATTGCACTTAGGAGATTTCTGCTGTCCTTTTCACTAGAAACATCTAGAAAGTTGGAGAATAAAGTCTTTTTAAAGTATAAAGTATAAATAAAGTCTTGCAGTGTAAGTGCATATTATTTGCTTTCCACACTGAAAAAGATATAAAGGATTTAGTTTTCACTCAGAAATTGATAGTAAATTTTATGAGTAATTAAAAAGAAACGGCCTATATAATTAAATGTTATGTTATTTTGAAATAGAAAAAGAATTATTACAGTTCATTTAATCTCATTGCAGTCTAGGAGAAACAACTAAGAAGTTCTTTTTTCCTTTCCTCTGGGATTGTTGTTTTGTGTATCCCACACTTCATAAACAAACCAAAAATCCAAAAAATGGACTATTTACCATTTAAATCAAAACAGAAAGGGAGACAGCGGCAACAAATGGAGGGAGCGATAAACTGACAGAAATATTACCCAGGGGGTACAAAAAACGTAGAGTGATGTATTGCCCTTGGGTGAAAGAGAGGGCAAGAACACACAAAATCCATATCACAGCGTCTGTTATCCCTCTATATCTGAATAAAATATTCAAATACAGCCATTACTCCACATTAAAAACCACAAAATGTTCACATGTTCCTCACACACGTCACTGATAGTCACATTAAACTCATCCATTAGAGCTGGCCAGACTACACGTATGATGATGATGTTGATGATGGGGTGTGTGTGTGTAATGGCTATAGCAACTACTGTCTGTAATAAACCCACACACAGACACTCACAGCAAGGTTTTTCTTGGTGATTTCCTCTGTGGATGAGTCACAACTGAATACAAAGCTTTGTCTGAAAGCCATAAGCTCTTTTCCAGACCTTTTTTACCCAATATTTGTGTATTTTTATGCTTATTAGAACAGGATGTTGTTAGTTTTGTGAAACACTGATGTCAAACTTTATTAGCATCATGAGTGCATTTGCTCCTGTGTGAGTTGTTGTCTATGCAAAGTGTTCTAAAACAGGTTATGATGCTGTCTTAAGCCCTATTCGGACGGGACTAGTTTTCTAAACTACATTTGAGTTTCGATTCTTATCACCTGACGTCTGCGATTTTCATGTGCCAATTCGGACGGGACTAACATCTCCGTGTTTATTACAGAGGTGGGAGGGTCTGTTTTGGACATCTGGGCGTTTCAGAGATCATGCGCTCTGTATGCGTGCATTGCATATCATTCGGATTGATTACCATAATCACACAAATACTATGGTGAAGCTAAATGGCTAGTATAGCAAAACCATGTTAATGTGTGGTTACTTTAATTTTACTTTAGTTATTTATTTGTAGTAAACCCGTGTTTAATTTCCATAAAGGTACATATATTAAAACATTATGTAATTGAGTGCAGAAATGAACGCGAATAATTTTACCTGACGCTGGTATTAAAATAGCCAGTCTTAACAGTGATCTGAACGTGATCTGGCTCTTGATTTTATTTTTGTCTTTTTTTTAATCATTATTTATTTCTTTGCCGGGATGCAAATATATCAAACATGAGCGCGGTAGGAGCCTACGGTAATTCACGTTGGCCAAAACACACAAGGAAACGCGTTGTGAAAAAAAAATCACCGGCAATCACAGACATCGCATTCGGACGGGATTAGTTTTCTCAGAGGATCACTGAGTTTGCTGAAAAACAGTAGGTAATTTGCTCTGGAATTATTACAGATGTTGTCTGAGAAAAACACAGATGTGGCAGATTCGGACGGGATTAAAATCACCAAGTACATCTGTAAAACACAAATTTCTCTAACGACCCCCTGTAAAACTAGTCCCGTCCGAATAGGGCTTTAGAAAGCTGCTGCCTTTGTATTTTAGTGTTTAGTTTTAATTGTTATATGAAATTTTTTTATTATTATTATTTATTTATTTTATTTTATTTTAGAAAGAGAAGGGGTGTGTTCTTTTTCTGAATGCTATTTGCACTCTATTTACTGCATTTGTAGCATAATGTAAGTTGCTACAGAAAATAATTTCTACTTATCCTAGTGTTTTATTGTTTCATTTTTTATTTAAAAAAAAAGTAAATACATTTTTAAAAAGACAAAAAAAAAAAAAACCTTTTTCATTATACTCTACCATTCAAAAGTTTGAGGTTGGTAAAAAAAAAATTTATTAGTACTTTTATTCAGCAAAGACGCATTCAACTGATCAAAAGTGACAGTAAAGACATTTATAATATTACATAAAATTTTTATTTCAAACAAATGCAGTTTTTTTGAACTTTCTATTCATCAAAGAATCCTGAAAAAAGTAACAGTTTCTACAAAAAAAAATAAAAATGAAGCAGCACAACTGTTTTTAACATTGATAATAATAATAAATATTTCTTGAGCAGCAAATCAGCATATTAGAATGATTTCTGAAGGATCATGTGACACTGGAGACTGGAGTAAGGATGCTGAAAAATCAGCTTTACATCACAGGAATACATTACATTTTAAAATATATTCAAATAAAAAACAGTTATTTGAAATTCTAATAATATTTCGCAATTTTGCAGTTTTTACTGTATTTTTAATCAAATAAAAATCTTACCAACCCCAAACTTTTGAGTGGTAGTATACGTGTTGTTATGAATTTCTTACAGCCTTTGTCTGATATACAATCTTTCAACATCAGTAATGCTTGTAAAGCCGGTAAACCTTCTAACTTCCACACAGTATGTGCATGATAACAGAAAGGGGATGTTTACAAGGAGAAACTCCACTCACAGGAATCACCTCAGTAATAAATAAGCAGAAAGTTCATGTGCATAAACAAAACGGCCGGACAATGTTACGTTACATGTTTTTATCCTGAATTAGTCATTAAAGTTTCACATTTCGCCACAGGCTTGATTTACTCCAAAATGAAATATGTTTTCCATAAACGTTCATGACAAAACTGAGGGACGAGCCAAAATGAAATGTTCGGGTTCATTGTGCCACCATCATTCTGATTTATTATGCTTAACTTTTATTGGGATATTGCTATCCTAATAACCCACTGCATCTCTCTGCAGGTCACCGTGTGAAGCCGGACGACCCTCATAAGCAGTTTTCCGATCGCCTGAGTGACATCGAGCGTTTCCAAAGGGCCAGTCTGAGGATGAACCCTGGCAACGGGACCACCCGCCCTCACCAGTCCCATTACAACCCCTCCAGCACCACACCGATACCAGGTGCGTGTTTTGTCCCTGGATGCCCTACGGATCCAGTGTATGTGTTTGCTTGAGTCAGACGTTCAGACTCGTCACAACAACTCGCACCTCGACGTCTGGAATCTAGCAACCCCTCTCGATCTCGGCTCCCACGTCATTGTGTGTGATAGTGGGTGAGGATACGTTTTCAGATGCATGTAAAGACCTTTGAGCATGATGTCTGCTAGCAAACCAGCAAAACTCTCACACTCTCAAAGGCACGTATGCACTTCTCTCACAGTCTGGCTTTCTATTTTCAAATAGACATACACACCCAGGCAGATTTCACACCCCACCCGTTCTCATACACAGTAATGTGTGTGTGCTGCTGAAATGTGCTTCTTTTATTCATTTCTGTTTGCTCACTGTTTCTGCAGCGTAGACTGAATCACTCACATTTCAAAAGAACTCAGACTAGTGTGTGTTTACAGTCATCTGACTCACATTTCAATCAAGCGCTCATCTGAGATCAAGAGCCTCAAATGAGTTTTATTTAATTCCTTCGATCATTCGGGTCATAAACCTACCAATTTATTCCGTACTTCTCTCAGTTTCTAAGTTGGATGCTGTTTGTGAGCTGGATACACAGTGAAGTCTTGTATATCAAACGTTTGATATGTTTTCATTGGCTTTGATTTTGTCATTTCGTTAAACAATTTCGCCGTTTTTATTTGTTCTTGTTTGCTCACTGCATCTGTAGTGTAGGCAGAATCGCTCATATTTCGTAAAAACTCAAACAGAGTTGGCGTGTGTTTACGATTATCTAAGCAGTCGTGACTCACATCTCTCTGCGATCGATCAAAAAGAGAGAAAGACAGAATGCTCCCGAGGGTCAAATCACGTCCCGCTGCAGTTCTTTCATCTTTCCGTTCGCAAATCCATAGTTGAACCTAAATCTATGAATTTATTCCTTACTACTGGAAGTTTGCGAGTTCTGATAGCATGTAAAACCAGATGCTGTGTACAACATTCATTTCGTCAGTCGCTTAGTTTCTATTTCTGTCAGGTCATGTTAGGTAGCTCCGCCCACATTCAAATCTCATTGGTTCTATTCTTATTATTGGTTTTAAATAACACATTCATCAAACAACTTCATGAGGTGCCTTTCCATTAATATCAAGCCCACCTTATGCATTAAAATATTACAAATATATTAAAAAAATGTAACTTTATAAAAATACTTTTGCACATTTTTAGTGTTTTTGAAAGAAGTCTCTACTGTTCACCAAGGCTGCATTTATTTGATCAAAAATAAAGTAAAAACTGTAAAATTGTAAAACATTAGCTATTTTTGTTTTAATATAATTTCAAATGAAACTTGTTTCTGTGATGACAAAGCTGATTTTTCTTTAGTGTCACATGATTCTTCAGAATTCATTCTGCTGGTTTAATGCTCAATAATATGATTTGGTGCTGTTAATATTTACAGTGTCATACATTTTTTCAATGTTTCTGATGAATAGATAAAGTTCAAAAGAACAGCATTTATTTTGTAAAAACTTGCTTGTACTCTTAATCAATTTAATGCATCCTTGCTGAATAAAAGTAACACACATTATACAACATATATATGATTTTGTTGTTCTGCAAGGCCTTAAAAAATATATATCTTGTGTCTGGTTAGGACATGATGTAATGGTCAACTGGAACCCATAAAAGTGTGGTTACTTTCGTAACCTTCATTATTGATGAGCAGTTTATCAACAGTGAGCCAGTGAATTAGAGGCGCTGAATGTTTCGCTAGTGTTTTTGTTTGGGGTTTTTGGTAAATTCCTCCATCAGATTGACCTGATTTCTGAAGGGTGGACACTTACACAAGCATTCCTGCAAAACAAAAGCTGTGACTCATGCAGAGCTCAGCGCGAGAAGAATGGGAGATTTACGCTTACAGCGTCAGGAGTGCGCTTGAGCTGGTAAAGCACATCTAGTATCCGTATCTGCAGGTGGATTAGGAGAGGAATTATGTCTTCATGGTGCTGTCAGAGACCAAGACTGCCGACACACACACACACACACATCTGAAGCAGACATAACACATTAACAGAGCTTTTGCTGTCGGGAGACTGTGTGTCTGTCACTGCTGTAGGCCTGTGTGAGTGTGTGATACATCAAAACCTCACTGTTATGTCTGATATTAGCATAGTTATCTCTCACCTCAGGGCGCTGTCTCTCTGGCTGTCTGTCTCTTGCGTCGACCCAACTTCATCTTTATGCCGAAATCTTAACACGCACCACACATTCAGTCAGACAGCTCTGTGTGGTATGAGTTTTGCAGACAGACATGTGTAAGATAGACATGTTTAATCATATTTATCACATTCATCACAGGGTAATTAGATGGTCTCTCATTCCACCTGAATGATGCAAACTCTCTCTCTCTCTGTGTGTGTGTGTGTGTGTGTGTGTGTGGTGTTGATTGCATCATCCTGGAGTCTTGAGGTTTGCAGATTGTTGATGACTGTAAACAGATATTAAGTTACAAAATTCACAGCACAAACACAGACGTGGTTCATACTTAAACAGATTTGTCAAAGCACACAGTGCCGTCCCACAGACACACACGTACACACACCTATTGTCATCCCGGTGGAGCAGGGAGGCGAATTAAAGTTGGCTTTAGTTGACTTGCAGCGACACGCTTCAGAAAGGAATAAAACAAACGAGGAATAAATGAACGAAAACGCGGAGGGAGTTTAATGAAGAAAATAAAAGCAGGAGGGCATAGAGATGCGGGCAGAGCTGTTTGGAGTTTATTCATGCGCTCATGCATATCCCACATACTGCGGAACAGACACGCACATCAAATATGTCTGTGCAAAAGATTAATTATTTTGCATAAACACAAGGAAGTCTACTTTATGGACCATTAAAAAATTTTTATTTTTTTTGCATTGTTACATTTTTTATGATATTCTCTGCCTAAAACTGCATTTAGGCATTGACTTTAAAATATATGTTTTTTTTTTATTTTATTTATGTATAATTATTTAAATATGTTTAAATAATAATGTTATTATATTAATATAATAAATTGTTTATATTATATTAATTAAATGTTTTATTAAATATTTTTTAAATACTTCTCTTTATAAAATATGTTAAATATATTAATTATATTAATTTCTAGATTAATTTCTATTAATTAATCTATAAATTAATTTATTGATTTATGTATAATTATTTAAATATGTTTAAATGATCATGTTATTATAATAATATAAAAATATTATGTTTTACATTAAATGTTTTATTAAATATTGTTTAAATAGTTATCATTATATATATATATTTCTAGATGTATTTATATTAATTCATATATACATTAATTTATGGATTTATATATAATTATTTAAATATGTTTAAATAATCATATTTTATATAAATACATTATAATATGCATATAAAATTAATTAATTTTCAAATAATTAATATAAAATTGTACATTATTTGTATAAAATATTATTAATATTTTATAATAATTACAATTAATTAGTATTAATTTTTTAAATATTTCAAAGTTAAATTTTTAGTATTAGATTTTTTTACTTTTTTATATTATTTATATTTTTTTATGTATAAATATAACACATTTGTGAATTGTAAAGTATATATATATGGCATTACAGTAATGAGAACAGAGGTAAATGTGCTTTACTGTCATGAAAATAGTGTCACAAAAATGGTCTTAATGGCATTTTCCCCATTTGTGTGCAGTATCAGACAGTCGGTGAACAGACGGTCGGTTTGAGTCTGAGACTACACGTGTGTACACTTCAGAGAGTGTTTGAGTGTTTTAAAGAGGTATGGCGAAAGATCTGACAGGAAAACCAGACTTCATGGTGGCTGTGTTTGTTTTTGCTGGTTCTGAGGAAAGCCTGCATTTCCACTCAGCGTTACACAGCTTCTCTCTCTCTTACTCTCTATTCTCTTCTGTCCACAGTCATACTATTTAAATGGACAGTATGTTTTTAATCATATTTTATTATTTTTTTTGTTTTTATTTTTTTAATGCTATATATTTTTAAATATATATATATATATATATATATATATTTCATAAATATTTATATTTCATATATACTTCAAATTATATATATATATATATATATATATATATTTTAGAGCAGATTTTTATTTTAGTTTAATGATGTCAATTAGGATGACATAATTAACTAATAATATCAGAAAGAACCATAATTTATGGAACTGAGTGCTAAACATCATGATGTACAACACCATCTATGTAAATACTTCACAACAGGATATTTGATTCAGTTTATTTGATCAGTGAATCGATCATTTAACAGAAATGAACTGATTCACTAGAACAAACTGATTTAATAGTTAATAGGAAACATATAGCCAAAAACAGATGAGTTATTGTCGTATTGAAAATATATGTATTTAAGTTAGTCACATTTGGTTAGCTTCTCCCCAACATTAGTCCACTCACATATTGTACTGCTCACAGACTGTTTCTGTCACATGTTGCTTTAATAGTGGTAGAAATCTGTCTGTTATTGACATTGTGTATCAGCCAATCAAAATATTTGAGTGAGATGTTTATTTTCAGCAGAAGCTCCAGCTGTGGCCTGAATAAGAGCATTTATACTGAAGAATTTATCATTGTGCAGTGAAAACCAGAGAGAGAGACTGAGAACAGCGTGTTATTAGTGGTGTTTGCTAAGACAAGCATCACTATTACTACTGCTCATGCTTACGGTTATAGGGATTTATTCAAACTCCTTACCTCAAGTAGTAACTTTGGCATTACAGACGTGAATGATATTTCAAATTTTAAAAAAAATCCCATAGACTTGTATTGAAGGGACCCAAGCTTTTGTCTTGGACTAGTAATCAACCACCTTAGAAAACACAGATTATGTTTTGCATGGACAAGCACTGCTCACATTTTTTTCTGAAAATGTAAAAATCTACTCGCATACGTCTCATATCTCATACGTGTATGTGTGTTTGTTGCAACGATTAGCTTGTAACAACTCTCTCATCTGGGTCTGAGAGCAAACAGGATTTATTTGCATGTCAAATTGGCAGTTCAGTGCACTGACACACACACACACACACACACACAAACATACTCTATAATTCCCAAAGTATCTTATTTTAGACTTGTGCAGCGACTGTTGTGTGTGTGTGAGAGACAGCTGCGTTTTAATGCTGACAGAGTGTTTTAAAGCGTTTGGATCATACACACATACAGGCGTCACACGCTCGAGATAAGATATGTGATAATCACACACACCTTTAACAGACACCCAAAATATCATTCCTCGTGACACACTGATACTTTTCTTGGCTCATCTGCAAAACAGAAAGATTTCAGAGTTATCCACTCACACACACTTTTTGTCAGATGGAGTTCTAATGTGTGTGTGTGTGTCTGTGTGTGTGTGTGTGTGTGTGTGTGTGTGTGTGTGTGTGTGTGTGTGTGTGTGTGTAATGTGACACCAGCATAAGATTTCATGTTCGTTTTTCTCGGCACCTTTGATGAAAACACTAGCAGCTCTCTCACATTGAACGTGTGTGGACAAATTCATTGTGTTGCAATCCTACAAACACACACACAGGGCTGGGTGGCATATCTAATAATCACGGTATATTAATAATGATTTCGCTGCCGAAATAAAATTAATATTAAGCAACAGCATCACACGTTTACAGTTCATTAACAAAAATGGTGTTGGTAAGTTCAGACTACTTCCATGAATCAGTTTAATCAGCTGAATCAACTGTCCGTTTCATTCAGTGAACTGATTCAACAGTTCCTTTTATCATTCAAAAATGTTTACATGTAATAAATTGTAATAAATTTTTGCTATATTGCTGCACATATACAGTATATATATATATATATATATATATATATATATATATATATATAAAATGTCTTAATATTATGTAGAGGTATCTTATATATTGTCAAAAGGATATAAAGTATTGAGAAATTTCTGTTAACTATATTGCACAACGCTTTATTATTTATTGCATTAATGCATATTTTGGTTTGGTAAATTTCAGTTCGTTATCTCTTGCTGCATATAAATGATTTTCTTTTATTATTAATATTTGTGTTCATTTACAGCAGCTTTAAAGAGCAAACACATAAATATCAATATATAAATATCTTAAATATTATCAAAAGGATATAAAATATGAAGTTTTCTTTTGACTATATCACACATCACTTTATAATTTATTGCATTAATTTATATTTTGGTTTGATAAATTTCTGTTTATTATTTATTATTATATTGCTGTATATAAATGAAAAATATTTTTATTATGTTTATATTATTATTTTATTAATTTACAGCAACATTTAAGGGTAAATACATATATATATCAATATACGTAGATATACTGAATAATATCTGAACATTTTGAGAATTTTAATTTTTTTTTTATATCACACACATGAATAAATTAAATAAGTAATTAAATATGTATATATTTTTGTTGTTGTTGTTATAGCATTATGGCCAGATCAGATTGACCCTCCTGCACTGAAGACTTGCAAA
The DNA here is from genome assembly GCA_021397915.2 of Tor tambroides. Taxonomy (NCBI): domain Eukaryota; kingdom Metazoa; phylum Chordata; class Actinopteri; order Cypriniformes; family Cyprinidae; genus Tor; species Tor tambroides. The sequence goes on along the minus strand of JAFVLL020013218.1, from coordinate 89,282 downwards.
GTGGAAGACGACTTGCGCTGGTCAAGTAAGAGACCTTACAAACACATATAGTTCACCTTTGACTTTCTTTATTTACTTTTTTTTTTAATCTATTCCTTCGCCATACAATCTGTTTCAGGAGTATGCTTAATATATTTGTCATAATTGTTCAGTGGTGCTCTTTTATGTTATTGGTATTTGAATGAGAGTATGAATCACTGTGACATCTAAATCATCAAAAACCACACGCACACACACCGTTGTCCTCAAATGACTCCTTTAATATGCAGATGTGTGTGTGGGTGTGTTGCCGTCATAATGGGTGAATCATAAAATTAATGATCCAATCAGAATGCAGCGTTTTTGTGGAGGGGCTGAAACAAACAGAATATAAAAAATTATCTACTTTTGCTTACACACGCATACACATGCATGGACTCAGAAACATCAATACACATTCTCAGTGTGTGAAATACACACACATACACACACACACACACCCACCCACTTGCTTTGGCACACACACATATAAACACTCTCACTCGAAAACATTCACACAAACTCTGGCTGCCATGGACACACAGCCACATACCTGGTTCTGGCACGGTTTTCCTTCCCCACGGCGACGCAGAATTCCTGCCCTTCCTGTTCCCGCAAACCCCAAACATCCAAACCAGCTGAGTCATTTTTACCTCCAACACACACAAACACACACACACACACACACACACACAAGATTCCCTTTGTCACACCAGCCCCTGTGACATTTAAGTCATAGCTTTCTTTAATTGCACTTTGATTGATTTATTATTTCTAAGAGACTCACTGCGTGTCAGGTGACAAAAGACCAAATGGCAGTTTCAACCTAATTCATGCTCTGTGATGTGAGGAAATATTTGAGGTTTATTAAAAGCCACACTGCAGCTAAAAATATTGTCACTCCTCTATTGGGTGTTTAATTTAGTTCAGTACACTCTGTAGTTATTTATGAGAGTGACAGCCATATCCATATATATATTTAAGTCTGCATATTTTTCCATCAAAAATAGCAGTATAAAATGGGTTGATCTGGCATGCATGTTTCTTTTTCACAGCCATATCTCTGTCAACCGTCGCATGGTAATTAAGGGTATTCACTCCCACATTTACCCGCGGGTGTCGTTCCCTTTGCAGAGTTTAAAACTCACACAGAAAGACAAAGTTTAGTTCTAGAATTCACAGATTTGTTCTAGTGCTTCCAAATATAGACTCAAATTTCGAGTTTCAAATGTACTTCAGGTCAGTCAGTATCAGATTAAATTAATTCACGTTATTGTAAAGGAAATCATTTTAGAATCAGAAGTTTTCAAATATGTTTCATTTAAAGGCATAGTGCACCCAAAAATGAAAATTCTGCCATCACTTACTCGCTCTCGTGCCATTCCAAACCTGTATGACTTCTGTGGAACACAAAATAAGATATAAAAATACAATGGAAGTCTATGGGACCCAAAACTGTTTGGTTACCAACATTCTTCAAAATGCATGTCCCTTTTTCCATATCACTGTCAGCTGTCACAAGGTAATTAAGGGTATTCACTCCAACATTTAAGTGTGGTTGTCACTTTCGAAATGCTGCAGTGTGTACGTGGCCCAAGAGAGTCTGAAACACACACAGAAACATGTTTGGAAAATTCCATTCTAGAATTCACAAAACAAATATGGATTTGAACGTTTTGGAGCGTATTTCAGGTCAGTCGATATTAAATTAGATTAGTTTACGCTATTGTAGTTTCCAAAAAAATCTTTTCAGCATCATAAGATTTAATGGAGATTTTTAATGAAGAGATAGTCCACCCAAAAATGTAAATTCTGTCATCGTTCACTCACCTTCATGTCTTTCTTCTGTGGAACACAAAAGATAATTTGAATATTTATATAACTGAATAACCCAAACCCTTTCGGGTCCCATTGACTTCCAAAAATTAGGGAGTGCATGGGAAACTGTTTGGCTGGCTCTTCTTTTCTGTTCCATATAGGAAAGAAATGCATACTGGTTTGGAATAACGTGAAACGATGACAGGATTTTCATTTTTGGGTCAACTATCCCTTTAAGTATCAATTTTATTTCTCGAAAAAAAATCTTAAAATAGACTTTTTTGTGACGGTGAGTGTGGAAAGCTCAGATGATTTGAGCTTAGAAGAACTTGCTTAGAAATGTTTGCATTTATGTGGAGAACTCGTCTGAAACTTTGGAGGAGATTACTGAGGTGTTTTTCTCAGGAGAAACATCTGAGGAGTTTCATTTACTCTCCACTGCTGTCCATAAGAAACAACTGAGATATTAAATAGATCTCATTTGTGCTGTGAGTTCAGACAGCATGTGTTCTGTGCTGCAGACTTGCGTGAGTTTAATGTTGACTCACCGCTCTGAACTGCGATGATCAGAAACGCCTACAGGAATAATGAGATCCAACAGTTCTTCTATTTCATAATAATTGCTTCTGAAAGAACTGAATATTGATTCCTTTCAACATCCTAGAACAGCAAAAGCAGCTTAATAATTGTGATTTTTGGATCAATAATAATGCAGTCGTTTCAACAAATGGATTTTAGAGTCAATAAGGTCAGAATTCCTCAGTGGAGAAGAAAAGGCATTCCTGATTTATTCACAAATGCGTCTCATTGTGATCCAGGTCCTGAATCAACGACCTGATTTGTAAATCTCCAGTACAGTATCAGATGTTTGTGAATGGTAACCTGAGCCGTCCTGATGTATGAGATGGCGGCGCGGCGCATGTCGGAGATGAGCTAGTTTGCATGCAACGTGCCGTGTTGTCTTATGGACTACAGCTCTAACATAAACACACAAGATCTACATGTTTGCCTGCGTCTCAGGTTCTCTGCCTGTTGGAGCGATATGCCATTACCTTCAGTTATCATTCATCAGCATCCAGTGCAAACATTTAGCCATTTCAGCCCTGCTCCAGTTTTCTGCCTGCTTGTAAAACCATGGGTTTGTCATTTGGAAAAATAGCCTGTAAATATATGAGACTGCAACCATAACTTGTCCGAACAACTTCATTTTGAATAGTCTATTGTTTTTATAACCCAACAGCATTCTTTTTTTGTGAGATATCTTGCTTGCAAAGTGTGTTGTGCTATCGTTCTTTATAGTAATCATATATATATATATACATAATTAATAAATTAAATAAATAAATCAACTTAAACAAATAAATATATATATAAAAGTCAAGTACAGTGCAGATTGCTTTAAAGCAGTTTTATAAAAATCAATAAAAATCAGCGATATATGTATATGAACATATAATAGATATACATTTTTTAGTTATATATACATATATTTTTATATATATGTATATATAACTAAAAAATGTATATATATATATATATATATATATATATATATAATCTATATATAATTTTTTTATTAATTATAAAGAATGATAACAGATATTTCACCAAAAGAATGTTGCTGGGTTAAAAAACAATAGATACAGTTTTTAAACTGTAGATGTTCAGACAAATTATGGCTGTCAAACGTTAGTGGAACATGTTCATACTTCTTGTTCAGCACCAGTTGGTTAAAAATAATAGCTTGAGGCCTCTGTGTATGGCATAGTTGAGTTACATACAGTGATTGTTTGGTTGGTTCCTGTGGGTTTGTGTCACCAGTTGAGCATAAAACCACATAGTAGAAACTCAAACCATGAATTAGTAAGCAAGTCTGGGATCAACATCATTATATGATTGTTGGATATGTGGTATTTTTTGATATCCTGCATTCTAAAGCAAATATACATGATTTGATTAGATTATATAGAGTATCAAGTATATATTTCAGTCTTTAAATCTCCATGTCTTTCTTTCTCCTGGCCACATGATTTGCCTGGTCCAGGTGTAATCCATCTGTTTTTGCATTGCTATTTTACAGGTGAGGGCCGAGATTTGCATCCTCACCAGAGCCCTGATCCCACACACAAACATGCACAATTCATGCCGACTAGCTACTGCTTGCTCTTCTGTTAACAAACAAAATCAGTTTCTACAGCAGTCAAATGAGGCAAACCTCTGTAGTGAGCCGGGTTACACGCTTGACTGTGGGCTAGTGGAACACGGCGAACTGAACTGATCGCTGTGCTGGGCGAAAACACAATGATAACAGCGTTTGATAGGGAACGTTCGCAGGATATTATTCATTTTTTCCATTTATTTTCATTTGGAAGAATTACTGCTGAACTTTAAAGTAGATCTTTTTCCCACCTCAGGACCATAACTGCCATAGACTGCAGAGAAGGATGTTTTTCCTCTCAGTAGTCATCATGGCTTGGTTGTGCCAAGACCAAATGTCCCTTAATTTAAAAAAAAAAAATATATATATATATATATATATTTGCATTAAAATTAATAATATGGATTCTGCAGAACTTGTCCCATTAACCATTTTTAACTAATATTAATTAATTAATTTATAATATTTATTCATATTTCCTATTTTTTCTTTAGAAATGTCTGTTATTTTCCCCATAACAACTTTTATTATTATTCATATTTTTTATTTAGCATGACACTGCAAACGTGAGACATAATAAAAATACTGGGTGTAAGAGAAACCTAAACCTTTTGTGTGGACAAAAATATGTTGTCAAGAAACATTAAACCATTGCTTTTATATTATAGTGATATAAAATATTATTTATTTTTATGAATATATATTTATTAATACTGTTAATTAATATTAATGTTTTTCTGTAGAAATGTGTTATTTTCCCCAATAATAGAGTTTAATAATATTATCAAGTTTAATAATATTAACATTAATATTTATATAAAACATAAGAAGGTAAATATAACAGACAAAATACATAGTGTAAGAAAAAAATCGACCTCTATTTAAATCATTTGATTGCAAAAAGGTAATTCACTCCCTTAAATATGTTGTCAGAAACATCAAACCGTTATTTTTAAAAGGGGAAAATGTCACACAATTATGGGTTATACCACATGGTTTCCTGCTCTTTTTTCTCCGTTTTTTAAAGAGTTTTTTCCGCTGAGACTAATGTAGATCATGTGTGAGAAACACAGCAAACTAGTAATTCTCTAGAGCAAAAGGGCTCAATAATGTGTTTTTTATATTTTTTGTGATGTAAACAACATCAGGTTATCATCAGCCAGGCTTAAAATTAACCTCTCTTTTTAATAATAGCAATAACAATGTGTTTCTATCCACCAAGGGGCTTGAAAAGGTTGAAGACCCCTCTTTTTGAAACTTTCATGTTGTTAATATCCTGTCAGGCACTAGAGGGAGATGCTGAGTCTGAGTGAATGTGTGTCTGTGAGGGTAATGAGGATAAACATTGTCTACAGTTTGAGTGTTATATCTGGTTTGCAGCTGTTTCTCAACTCATTTGTCAGATTTCCGCTTTTAGTAATTAATCTCGTATGGTGTGTGTGTGTGCATGAGTAAAACTGTAGAGACTGGCAGGAATTTGTGGCCATTTCAGTTAAATCAGTGGCAGCTGAAATCTTGAATTCTGCTTAGTGCAAATCAGATTCTGGCCCCCCAAACGGGAGAAAGAGAAAGTCAACACCCCTCTGAGAGAAAGAGAGAGAGGAAATTGAAATAGAACTGTATGTTTTTCTCTCTTTCTCTGTTTCTGTTTGCAAATGGACCCAGTGCCCCAGACAAACGGGGGGAGAGCATTTAAACGAGTCAGTGGCACGCACAGACGGCATTCTCCTCCCTCAGGCGCTGGCATGCCAAAGCCTGCTCCAGTATCCCAGCAGCCCCTGTTCGTATGTGGGCAATAAGCAGAAAAATCAAGCCAGAAAACAGCACTAACTGGCAGAAACAGGCAGCAGTTTGTGCTTGTGTGCAGGTGACGTTTTTCTTACACCTGTTCGTACAGTCGTGACGCACAGGACTTGAACACTAAATGAAACTCCAGACGTCAGAGCATACCAGTCTTCATCATCTTCTTCCTCCCCAGCCTCATAACATTATGCTTGCACTGACTGTTTTCGCTTTTATAGTTTATCAGGCGATCATGTGGAGTTCACAAATGACACTAGGTGGCACAAGATCAGTGTGTCAATAGGGTTCTGATGCATTTGATTTTAATGAATATTAATATTATATATATATTATGTATTATATTAATATAATATTAATGTAATGTTAGCACAAATAGTAGTGAATAGTGTCATAAAAATGTAGGATTATATATAAATAATTTTAATGAATTAATGTTTTATTAAATAAATATATTTTTTAAATAAACATTATTTAAATTAAATAAAATTGTTAAACACTATTTATTAATCATGGGAAAAGCATGACAATTCTTTGGCCAAAATATGTGGAATTTTTTTTACATATCATTACTCTTTTTGTTGTATATTTATTGTCTTGTTCTCATTATTGTGAAAAAATATTTGCAAATCATTTAAATTTACAAAATCATAGGCATAATTTTTTATGCAAAAAATATGTTATGTTTTGATTTTGGAGTGAACTGTGATTTGTAAAAATGACAAAGGCGATCACAAACGTTTACAATTATTTATTTTAAATAACAATTTATGAAATGTATTACTTTTATGCAAAAAATATGTTTTTTGTTTTGATTTTGGGCTGAAATGTGACTTGTAAAAACAGACAGGTGATCACAAACATTTACTATTTTTTTTTATCATTTTAATTATTTAATTAATATTTTATTAAGTTTAAAAAATATATGTGACCCTGGACCACAAAACCAGTCATAAGGGTCAGTTTTTTGAAACTGAGATTTATACATCATCTGAAAGCTGAATAAATAAGCTTTCCATTGATGTACGGTTTGTTAGGATAGGACAATATTTGGCCGAGACAAAACTATTTGAAAATCTGGAATGTGAGGGAGCAAAAAAAAAAATCAAAATACTGAGAAAATCACCTTTAAAGTTGTCCAAATGAAGTTCTTAGCAATGAATATTACTAATCAAAAATTAAGTTTTGATATATTTACGGTAGAAAATGTACAAAATGTCTTCATGGAACATACTTAATACCCTAATGATTTTTGGCATAAAAGAATTATCGATAATTTTGACCCATACAATGTATTTTTGGCTATTGCTACAAATATACTTGTGCTACTTAAGGCTGGTTTTGTGGTCCAGGGTCACATATATTATTTATTTGATTATTTGTAAATAGTCTATACTTTATTTCTTAGCTTTAATTCAGCCTTGGTCTGAATTTTTTTAAATGTATTAAAATGTAAACATTTAGTAGTCATGAAAAAAGCATGGAATCTTGCATCTTTTTGTTGTTTAAATGTTAAACTGACACTTTCTTTATCTTTGTCCTTCAGGTACAGATCTGTTCCAACAGAGGACGTCCTTTCCGTCTCTGTCTCCATTAACGGCCCCTCGTTTCTCTGATTCACACATGCATTATCCGGGTCCCTTCACCTACTCTGCTAACCCGTCCAGCACTGGAATCGGCGGTCTCAGCGTGGCCGGGATGCCCACTTCCAGCCGCTACCACACCTACCTGCCGCCTCCCTATCCTGGCAACCAGAACCAGAACTCCCACTTCCAGACCAACTCCTCGCCGTACCACCTGTACTACGGCACCGGATCCGGCTCCTACCAGTTCTCCATGGTTCCGACCGGCGGCACTGGATCGGGAGGCGACAGGTCGCCCACCCGCATGCTGACGTCCTGTACCGCGGCGGGTGGAGCCGGAGGCACAGCGGGCGGAAACAACAGCCTGCTCAACGCCAGCCTCGGCAATCAGAGCGACGGAGTGGATGCCGACGGCAGCCACAGCAACTCGCCCACAGCCATGAGTGCGTCCACACGCATAGACGAGTCCGTCTGGAGGCCTTATTGAGAAAAAGTGTGCGGAAAGACTGAGAGAGGAGGTCGAAATTTAGAGGAGAGGTGAAAAATCTTGCATGTTTGATCGTTTTGTTTCTTCGTCCTTCTATGACATGTCAATTGCTTCTAAGACCACCAGAAATGAGTCGCTCCATACGGGACAAAAATGGACCTCTGCTGATCAAAACTAAAGGAGGACACAAGTCTCGCAGGAAAATGAGGTGTATATAGAAAGATTATAATTAAGAAAAGGCATCCCATAGTAATATATCAGCAACTTTTCTTACTAAAAAAGCTGAAAAACCAAAGAGAAGATATGAGCCTGTATGTGAAAAAAGCCAATTCATCCAGCCTTACAAACCAATCTGCCTGAAAGCTGTAATTCCCAGAGTGCTTTGCGACCACGGAAACGTGTCGTGCTGAGAGTATGAAAGAGCTTCACAGAGCTGCAGGACTGTGGAACTTTCAATGTGTAAATATGATGATAAACAAAAATGCTACCCACGAGTTTTCAGGTACTTTCCTAACTTGCTGAAATGGTCTTGAAATGGTGAGATGTGATCACATAATACAAGTGTGGAGCGTTGTGAGATGTTATGCCAATGGGTTTTTCATTCAAACGGATTTTAGGGTGAATATTGCAAAATCTGGAACATATTCAGGTCATATTTAATGAGAAATGAGAAATTATGTTTTGCATGAAGAAAATGATGCTTTTTTTTTTAGAAGCATTCATTTTTGCATTTGCATTTTGACATTGTTTTCATCAAAATGAAGCACATTTGACCCCTGAATTCTTTTTATTTTAATGCAAAAAATGTTCTCATTACTGTAATGTAAAAAAAATAATGATATATTATTTCATTTGCAAATCGTTTAAATTTACATAAACATAGGCATCATTTTCATTATGCAAAAATATTTTTTGCTTTGATTTAGGGTGAAATGTGATCTGGATGTGCTTTCGTGAGATTCACCGTTTAGGTGCAGGTTCTTGATTTGTAGAAACGTAAAACAGTGTCTATAATCCAAAGACAGACATGCGTTTAATTTTATTTTATTTTTTTCTTGCTTCATGCCAAAATCACGAACAATTTATTTGTCTTTGAACTTGTGGAGACTTGTCTTTTTTGGAATAGATTTTAGAGTAACCATTTTTTTTCTCAGTGTTGATCGCTTTTTATGACTTTCTTCAGACTATTGATTTGAGCTTTGTGGTTTGTGTATTTTTTTTTTTTTTTTTTTTTTTTTAATTTATTTGAGCCAAAGAGGATGTGTTCCTATGTTGGATCATTTCTGGGTCACAAACATTTCGGGGGGTTTTTTTGTTTGTTTTTGGTACTATTCTTTTTCGATTTCTTTGATTTAATATAAAATTGGAAGTTGTGCTACTGTAATATATTCATTCTAAATTATACAAAAATTTTAATGTAATGTCTATGTTTTTTCCAATGCAGCTTTAATGCACTAAAACATTTATTTAAAAGGTTATATGTCCTTGTTAAACCACATAATGGAGACATTCTTACCAGATTGAGTTCCACATGATATTTAGTCATGTGCCTGAAAGGCCTCAACCATCACAAGCCAAAGAGTCCAACAATCACCTGTTGTCATTCCACGTCTCTAAAGTGTGAAAAATATGTTGCTCTAAGCACCTACATTATGTGTCTATTTTTCCTACCTTGTTCTTGGAATGACTGAAATCGGAGACAATAATTGAGCACGCTTGAAAGGAGATCGCCCTTGATTATTTGAATAACAAAACCATGCACAAGCTCATACAAGGAGGGTAAAGTGGCCATGACACACACACACACATACATCCGCGTAACAGGTGTAAGTGAATATTTCAGCCCATAACCCAGAGGTTTTTCCCATGCTCACACCTGCTGCCATCACCTGAGGGCCGAGAGCCCCAAAAGAGCAAAGGAAACAGGTAGAAAGATGGATGAAGAGAGACGTATCTCCTTTCGCAATCATTGGTCATCCTTCAGGCCTCGTTATCCAAGCAGAAGTGCCCGTGTTCAGCTTGATTCACGGCCGCTTTGATGCCTTTATGTGGGTGGTTATTTTCCTTCCCATTGTGCCTCTGCTTGATTATCGCCCGAAGCTGCAGGCTACAGGAAAGATGGATTCAAAATGTGAGCTGGTCTAGTTACAAGCGGGAGTCGATTCTCTCCTGCAAGGACTTCTGGGTAATTGAAACCCTGGGTAAACTATTTGCTTCTGCAGTTCTGACGTGTCGTATGATGATTCTCTCTCAGTGCCTCGGTCTGGAACTATTAATGTCTGTGGATATCAAATCCTGTCAGTGTAACAGCTGTATTTTCACCAAAGAGTTTGTTGTGATTGCTGATTATGACTGAGATGGATCAAGAATCCAAATCAAGCTAAATTAAGATTTGCTAGCCCAAAATAAGACCAGAAACATATCTATTTATTTCCACTGTATCAATACTGATTGTGTGTTGCGTTGAACATTCTATTGATATCAAGGTTCTGTTCCAAAACCTGACTCTTAAAAATAAAGCTTCTTTATTGGCATTGAAGGTTCCATGAAGAATCTTTAACATCCATGGAAACATTCCAAAGTGGAAAAGGTACTTCAGATTCTAAAACGTTCTTCACAATCAGAACTGTTCATTGAAAATTTCTTTGGGGAACCAAAAATGTTTTTTTTTCCATGCATTGCTGCGAAAACGCCCTTGTAGAAGCTTTATTTTTAATAGTGTAGTGAGCTCCCTACTTAGGCAGCACAGAATCTGTACCAAAAAAAAGGAAGTGGCGTAAATATGCCTATGGGTTTCTTCCTATGTGAAATGTTCCAAACCAGTCACTTATTTGAAGGCAGAAGCGTGAGTAGACAGCAATAGGTTTTGGAACACAACCCAAATGTTGCCAGTGAAGTGAATATCACTGAAGGCCACGAGTCGGTGGTGTTTGTAAAGTGCACAGATTCTAATCATGCTGAAAGAGCTAAAAAGCACAACACACTCCTGTTGAACAAATTGTCTTTTTCACTCATTGTACGTTTGTCATTTTGGTTCCAAAATATGCTCTTTTGTTCCTTCATTGTGTGCTAATGATGTAGTTTTTTTATGCATTTTAATTAAAAAAAAAAGATCAGGATTTGCTTGTGATTTTGAATTTCATTTACTTCATGTTAATGTTTTTGTAATTCAGCCATTGATTTTACAATGCCGTAAAAAAAAAAATTATACAAATTAAATTTCCTCATTTCCACATTTCAGTGGTGTCATTTGTTTGAGATCGTAAGTTTAAAGGTTTAACGTATTTTCGTCATTTAAATAGTTTTACAGACAGAAATGAAACTACTTTCAACTTTTAAAATGATGTACCTTACAGCTCAGCAACTTGTCTACACAAATTATTTGCAATACTAATTAAAAAATAACAAATAAATGAAAAAAGGCATTATCCTTCAAAGGTTTAAGATCTGTAAGATTTTTAATGTTTTTGAAATAAGTCTTCTGCTCACCAAGGCTGCATTTATTTAAGCAAAAATACAGTAAAAACAGTAATATTGTGAAATATTACTATTTTATATTGCTATATTACTAATATTAGTAACTTATTATCATATTATTATTACTTTATTACTATTTTAATATTATTAATTATTACTATATTTTCTGTTTTTATAAATTATAAAATGTCATTTATTCCAGTGATGTAAACCTGAATTTTCAGCATCATTACTCCAGTCTTCAGTGTCACATGATTTTCTTTCTTATTATTATCATTGTCGAAAACTGTTGGATTCTTTGATGAACAGAAAACTTTTGTAACATTTTAAATGTCTTTACTGTCACTTTTGATCAGTTTAATGCATCCTTCCTGATTAAAATACAAAAATACTTAAAATAAATAAAAAATCTTACAGGCCTCAAACATTTGAACATGTAAGTGACCTAGAAAAAGCTTTTACTGTATACAAATCACCAATTTTACTCTGCTACATGACTAAATGCAATGTAAATGTAGTAGTATAAGAAATAAATAAAATAGTCTCAAATTAAACTGTCAAACTCCACATCGCTTGCTTATAACTCTCAAATGTGAAGGTTTGTTTTTTCAAACGGTCAAGCCAACATTCAAAGTTTGTCTTGACAACCTTCCTTTTCTGAATGTGTCTAAATGTCAGTATATTTATGCGTGGACATGCTTTCTGTCTCTTCAGAGAAGGTTCACACTAACAAGTTCTCACTTCACACAATCATATAGCTGAGCTCAGTTTTCACACCTTCCACCGGACAAGCAACTGCTCGATAGCTTCACATAACAACAAGATGTGTGAAGATTCACATGGTTCATCAGATTTAACTGTAACGTCTGAAACCCAGAGTTCTGCTGCTCGGACCTTGTTCAAATGTAATGCAAATGTAAACATGGCCGTTCTTCCAAACCTGTCATGCAGTCAGCAGGCATTACTGTCAGAACAGGTAATTATTGGAAAAGACTTAATTGGATGTGGTCACTTGCATCACCCTCAGCGGGATGTAAATATAGACAGTGAATTCACCTAATGAGTCATGTTAAGAGAATATGACGAGGCTGATGGCCTTGTGCTGCATTTCAACATAATACAAGGACGCTACTGTCATGTTTTTGGCATTTTAGGGGAGCATGCTATTGCACAAACGACTTTTTTTTTTGTCTATCTATCTATCTATCTATTAGGGGTGTGCAATGTTGAAAAAAATCTCAATTTTGGGGGGATTTTTTTATTTTTTTTATTTTTTTGGATAATGATAATATTTTGCTGAGTGTGTTTTTGTACTGATACCTTGGCTGGTTTAGGACTGTCATGGATAAATAAATGACACTAAAACCACCAGTAGGTGGCAGCAAGTCCCTTAATCAGTGATTAATGAGTGATTCATTGAATCATTTATTCAAACGATTCGTTCAAAATGTCTGATTCATTTAGAAGCGAAGCGGGCGGCTGTCTTTATGAATGGATCATTGAATCATTGACTCAAATGATTCGTTCAAAAACAGATTCATTCAGGAACAAAACACCACAGCATTGCTCTGAGACAGATATTTAAATTTAAATTATTTAAATTTAACTTAAATTATAGGGGCATTCTAACTATTTTCTAATAGGTTTCTAATAGGTTACTTATAATTGAGTAACTGTAGCCTAATACTCACACATCGTTAACACAACAATTACGACATTATTGTAGATGATAAATCCCATACCCATACTATCTATCTATCTATCTATCTATCTATCTATCTATCTATCTATCTATCTATCACCTGCAGGTGTTTCTTGTTTGTCAATCACTGTTCGTGTGTATAAAGACCTCACATTTGTCATTGTCTTTTGTCAGGTCTTGTCCATAATGAATGCAGTATCAGTAAGTTGTTGGTGTTTTCGGTTGTTCATGTTTTTGGAGTCTTATATTTTGGTTTTAAATAAACACTACAATTATAAGCACAATGTCTATTTTTCTATTGAACCCAGTGTTACAGTCACTCTCCCATAGAGCGCAGATAAACGTCAAGCTTTTAATGAACTAAAGCTCAAGGGAAATGCTGATACACAGGCCGTGATGCGGGAAAGTTTTACTCTTTCTTACACAAACTTTATAAACACATAAAAAGATCTCTCATCTTTTGCAAGTCTTTTGCCTCAGAGTATATTTTCCTTATTTTTCTATATAATCTCCCAAAGGAGTTGTTAAAAAGTGAAATGAGGCCTAGTCATAGGTCAGAGCTACACACTAGAGAAAGTCACAAGATTTCTCTGAGAAACATCTGAAGTATAAGGAAATTTAACATGATTATGAAATTTTAATTAAATATTAAGTTATTACAGTACAGACATCTACTGTTACAAAAAATTGTTTCAAATAAATGCTGTTCTTTTGATCTTTCTATTCATCAAAGAATCCTTTAAAAAAAAATCTATCACTGTTTCCACAAGAATATGAACCATTTTCAACACTGATCGTAACAAGAAATATTTCAAATCCGCATATTAGAATGATTTCTGAAGGATCATGTGACACTGAAGACTGGAGTAATGAAGCTGAAAATTCAGCTTTGCATCACAAGAATAAGTTACATATTAAAACATATTCAATAAGAAAACATCTTAAATTGCAATAAAATTTCACAATATTGTATTTTGGATCAAATAAATGCAGCTTAACAATAAAAGATCCTACCAACCTCAACAGGGTTGAATTTATGTATTCTGAAAAACAGCTTCATCTTTATTAACTGTGGCTGTGGGAAGTCAGCTTCACTTGGTTTAAAACACATAAAAGAAAAAGTCGTACAAAGACAAACAAGAGCTGATATATTTCGGAAAAATAAGGGACTGTCAAAAGCAGCTTTGGTTTCTCATGGAAACCACTTCCTGGGTCATGAGGGAGCCCTTTGGTACCTGCATCCATACGAAACCCATTACAACTGTTCTGACCTCTCTCTTCCCAGCCTCCGTGAGAAGAGGGAACAAGCGGGCTGGAACCGGTTTGTGAGCGCGGAACTATTTTTTAACTGGACCGGAGAAAAACAGACTGGGATGGGAAAGAGAAACTGTGTCCAAAATCACGATTCCCACACAGAGACCGTGAAACAGAGACCACAGGGACCAAAAACTGATGATTATTCTCACATTCCCACTCAACAGTGGACAGAGACCAAAGATGACTTCTTCTGAATTTAAGCAATGGGGAAAAGACAGAAGAGAATAAGTGACGATAAGCCTATTAACATCTCATCAAAACTCAGCAGCAGTGACACCAACCAAACAGAGACACTGCTTTAGTTTCCTGCTTGTCAGATTTTTCTCCTGGTAATTATATATATCTTATATAATATTACATAATGTCTATACTGTGCTCAAATTTAGCCAGATACCAAAGTCTTTGATCAAAAGTCACAAGAATTCAATCAATCAATCATTCAAACATCAATTCCTCCAAAACTAAACTATCTGAGCTGCTATCCACATTAATTTTGTAGTTCTAAATTAATACTGTTTGTCAACTATTGACATATTTGTGTTTATTTTTATAAAGAATGCTTTATTTATTATATAATTTATTATTTATGTTGTGTTACATTAAAAATAAAAAGGTAAAACAATATACCTCACTATTATACTTCACACAAAAAAACCCCATCATGGTTTAAAAAAATAAGATGAATTCAATTAGTATGCTCCATAATTATGTGTAATTTCTATATAAACATTATTGATCGATAGATAGATAGATAGATAGATAGATAGATATGCATGCAATTATTTGTGATTAATTTAACAGCTTCATGTTTTTTTGTCATCTGAGACAATATTACTACTTAAATGAAACCAATAAGTTTCCTAAAATATCAAAGAGCATTATCTGCACAACCTGGCAAATGAATTGTTAAATACTGTATCTGACTGAAGATTTTTCATTCATCTGCTTGTGTAACAATCATATATATTAATGTCCACCTTCAAGGCTAAAAGCAAAAAAAAAGAGGCCCCATTCCCATAATGCATCATG
The DNA here is from genome assembly GCA_021397915.2 of Tor tambroides. Lineage (NCBI taxonomy): Eukaryota > Metazoa > Chordata > Actinopteri > Cypriniformes > Cyprinidae > Tor > Tor tambroides. The sequence goes on along the minus strand of JAFVLL020013218.1, from coordinate 73,893 downwards.
AGAACTGATGTAACAGGCTGGTTTTCTCACATAAAAATGACATGCGATCAAACTCCAACAAGAATAGATATTGTTTCCTGCAGAACCCGGGAAATCAGGAGGAGGTGCATGCAGGGCTTGAGATCGTATCTTATAAGGGATCTTGGCTCATTAGTTGATTTTGGGAGAAACAGAGACGGGGGGGGGGGTTAAACCCTCTCGCACCCCCTCATTCCCCCATCAGCCCAACTCCCTGTAGACACAGTCCACGGGAACAACCCTCCTCATGAAGATCTGGGAAATGGCCTCCGCTTGTTATGACATTTCATTTGTTTCCTTCGAAAAGCATCAAGTTTAGACACACAGATCTAATGATAAAATGATAGATAGAAAGATACCTAAAATGATGAATTCAAAAATGAAAGAATAATAGCTAGAACAATAGTATGCTAGCATAATAAAATGATAGAACAAAAGTACACTATAGATAGATAGATAGATGACAAATTCTTTAATCTATTTTTGACTTGATGTACGTTCAGTGAATGTGTATTTAGAAAGTAAACAGGGTTCATTGCGATTTCACTTTAATCTGTGTCCAATAAAGCAGCATCTTTAATCATGTTCCTCAGGCTGTCTTTGAAATGGTGTAGAGTTGCAGTGAGCACAGCAGACTGTGTGTGAATGCATGTGTGTGTGTGTGTATTTGTCAGAGGGAGAGAGCAATTATGGTAATTCTAACATTAAAATAGGTCAGCAATGACATACAGTCTGGTGATGATCACCTTTCTGGTCCGTTGGGGGTCACTCTTCCGTTCTGGGACTCCTGACTCAGGGACTGGAAGGTAATTCGGAGCACATTTGTTTTGACACTCATGGAAAAATACACTGAAAATATAGTTGAAGTTATATGTGATAAATAATTAAGCAACATCATACGAGCAAGAGTTGTGTGAATCAGTGGTAGGTAATCGTAACACGATTGCGAGTGTGATATTGCTTTTATAGGTGGTAGTCTACAATAGTTCGAAAAATAAACAGGTAATTAATAATGAGCATTTTATGCGTAATATTCCCAGTTGTTTTGTCTATTTTAATTCCTCCACCGAAAATAACGAAACAACGGCAATAGCAATGTTTCGTTTCTGAATCGATGCACGTTTTTGAACGAATCGGTTGGATGAATGATTCGATGACTCGCTCTTCCGTGAATGGATTCTTGTTTTTGAACGAATCGGTTGAGTGAATGATAATGACTCACTCGTAAAGACGGTCGCTCGCTTCATTCCTGAATGAATCAGACGTTTTGAACGATTCGGTTGAAAAACAATATTTCTCCTAAAATAATGTGCTGCAAAGGTGAGGTATTTTTGTAGGGCAAAACCTGAAAACGAATTAGCATTGCCCTGAATATAATGTTGTTGTTTTCTGGTTTTTGTTTTTTGGGTTTTTTGTATGGGTTTTGGTTAAATGTCTAAAATAAATTCAGTGGAGCTCAAGACGTTTTCATATTTAATCTTTTAGCTACATAAAACACATCTGTATTTTCTGCAATAATGCAAAATGGAAAAGCCAATGGCCAATGGCCAATGGAAAATACCACTTGGTTTTTGTCAAGCTAACTTCTGAGGAGGCCTTCAAAAATACATCACTGCCAGACTATTCATTAGGAGAAATAAAAATTGATGCAATTGGAATAATTAAGCTGTAAAATTCATGTGTGTAGCATAGCTTGTCATTTGTTTTTTTGCAAGAATTTGATGAGAAATGCATTCACATTGAAATCCGTAACTTGGTTTGTAGACTGAGCACAGTTGGAAACATTGCTGTGATGTCTTCTAAAGTTAATGGAGTCTTTGTTCCCACTTATCCCCATTTATTCCTATTGTCTAGGAAAAATGAGTGCAATATTTAAAAGACATGATTTGTCATTTTATTTCCTACAGGATTAGACTGCAGTGTGTGTCCATGTATATATGTTTAACATTCTCAGAAATCGAACACCTTCACATCTGCTCCCCCGAGGCTGAAACAGAGCCATCTCTTCTCAATAGCTCCATCCGTCTGGAGGAATTCACATTTCAACATAATTACCGAGATAAAACACAAGGAATGAGAGGAGAAACAAAGCTCACACTCTTTTTTTAGGCCTGGAAAGAAAGAGTCATGTTGATGAGGGGGTTTTCCTCAGAGATGACAGAGCGGAGGTGGATCACAGGGAACGTTTCAAACGTGTTAATGCTCCAGATTACCTCACCAAACCCACCGCGTGTGTGTGTCTCTGTCTATTCTTTGATCGTCTCTGCTGCAGATCCTCCGCAGAACTTTGCTTTCATCCGAGACTCTCCTACAGGAAAGTCTTGCTGGCATCCCGTCTCATTTGCAGCACGCGTGTGCTTGCTGTAATGGCCCATAACATAGTCTGTTGTTTCGTATCAAGCCTCATTAGCCAAACTGCTTTTGAGCTGCACTGAAAAGTAAGTGAAATTTTGGACTTGAATGAAATGCTCTAAAAACAGCCACTGGTCACGAATAAAAAGCCAGTGTTTTTGAATAAAAGCTAAGTCTCTTTGTAGTGTTTACGTATGTTTTATGTGTTTTCTGCATTATAAAACAGATCCTTTTCATGAAAATACCAACTCACTATATGTAGTGAGCTGCCTACATAATGCAGGATTTTAAAGCATCATAAGCACTACAGATGACTTGTGGTGTCAAATTTTAAGGCAGCATCACATATATCCTTTATGGTAAATGTGATCCCATAATGCATTGTGGCTCAAAACGCATCCAAGGTGGCTAACAAACCGAGACAAATGTTGATTATCAATATCCTTATAACTCATTTAAAGTGAAAAGGATCCTAGTGAAACTTTTTTCACATGTGAGTCACATTTAAACAAATCTCCTCTGTGTCTTGTGCTCCAGACACAGAAAATGGATAACAGTCACAGATGCTTTCATTTTCAAAAAGGAAGATTTGACAGAAGAAGCAACAATGGATAAAACAAAGCGTGAGTTTTTAAATGGCATGTTACTGCTGTTCACCACAGATGGATCTTTTACTGAGCCAAAAGCATGAGTGTGTATCAGTGAGTAGCTTTATTTTTTGAGGGTGAGCACATGTATATATTTTAATTTCGTCTTTGCAGTCCACTTTTAAGGCTGATTTTGTCATAATTTTGCTTTTTATGACTTTTTTTCTGATAATAAGAAAGCGCTATAAAGCATGAGTAAAGTAAAGTGTGTGTTATTGATGGTTAAAGCAGTCAGTACTGTTATGCTACTTAATGCCACTGGCTTTAGCTAATGGAGCTATTAGACTAAAGCCCTTAAACCCCACAGAGAGACACAGACAGAGATGCTGAGAGAAGATCAAGGGTCTAGTGTGCTTTACCTATGGCTGATGTTTCTTGAATTCAGTTGGATATGTGTTTAGAGCACTAAACTATGACAATATGGGGGAAAAAATAACATTTGATCATAAAAGCTTTAAAAATAAATAAATAAATAAAAATATTTTGCAATACAATTTTTTTTGCATTCATTTTGCATGAATAGATCCCAAAATTATACATTAAAGCATCGGGTTTATAGCCTACATGATTTTTCCCAATTCTATGAAAACACATAATATTATGATATTCATATTACTTTAATTTGAGGAATAATGCACAATAACTGTAAAAATGACATTAGAATTCCTTTTTTTACAACACATTCTGATATTTTTGTAATCCTTAGCTAAGCTACATATGTATCAGCTGTCTTAAGGCCACACACAGTTTAGTGTTAATGCAATTGATCTCTGTGACATTGGCGACCCCTAGTGACCAGCGTTACTAATTTCAGAGAATAAAACATTGCATTGGATTTTAATTATTTTGAGTGAGTTACTGTAGTGTTTCTACTGTTGAATTATTAATTAATCTTGGCATATAATTTGAAAGATCTATTACCGAGCATTTATTATCTGAAAACTGTTTCTCTAATTGCACAGCTATTATTCAGCATTTGGATATGTCTATATTTAAATTAGCACCGTTTTGAGTATTTGCAGAAGCAATGCAATGAAAACAGAAAAATAAGATAGAGAGACACCTGTAAATTAATAACGGGTAACATAATTTTGTTGACTCTTAATTGCTTGTGATAGTCCTCTTTTGTAAGTCGCTATCGATAAAAAAAAAAGCATCTGACGAATGATTACATGCAAATTTAATAAGGCCTAACATTGTAACACAGAAAATTATTCCTCGTATTTCACCCAACACAATTAAAAGTCCAATAGACTATGACTTAAAATGAATTATGTAATTAAATTCACACTCCACAGTTTCAAACACAAGTTTGCACTGCAATGTGTGATATTTCAGTAGACGAACATTTTATGCTGTTCTTTTCTATAGAAATTGGAGTTTGTACTGCTAAGCTGGAAAAGAGCAAGAAAATCATAACAGAAGTTTCAAATGTCATTCATCCTTGAGTTTAATTACAAATTAAGCCTTTAGTTTTGTTGTGTCTAATTGGACGTTGATGTGATTGAACGTGACTATAAATTCGATTCGAAAGCTTTAATAGAGGGAAAAACTCCCTGAACATTTGCAATATAGCGCACGAGTTGTATGGACTACTTTTGGTGTTTTTAAGGACTTTTTGAACCTTACTGGTATAACCATCCACTGTCCGCATGAAAAACCTATATTTCTCTTGTATTTCACTGAATAAAACTCTAATGTGTGGTTGAATATGACACGAAAGAAGAATTCATCTTTAAATTCTGAACTGAATGTCAGTGCGTCTTTTGAATAAATCGAGTTAAATTGGAAATGACAGCATCGCTCTCTCTTCTTTACAGCCGCACCTGCGCTCTTTAGACAAGAGTGCTTTCAGAACTCTACAAGCGTGTTTCCATCCATATTGACTGACTGTTTATGAGGAGAAAGTATCATTTTGCAAATTTCTCCGCGTTCACATATAACTCCTGTTCTGTAAAAGTGCCATAAACCGGGATAGAGCGAAGATATCCGACCCCCAGCGCTTTCCCACTTCAAGTCACTCCACGGGAATGGAAGATCTCGCTCAGATAAAGTTGCTGGGAGTCATTAGAGCATTATGGGTTTACAGGGCTGGAGAAACGTTCTTGCCTTCAAGACGTCCAAGAGCAACAACCGTGCGGCCTGGCAGCAGGCGTTTCCCTGTCCCGCGTGAGCAGCTGCGTGCGAGTGTCTGCTGGGTAAATGCAGGCCTCGGCCTAGGGTTTAAGACGGTAAGCTTTGTATTACAAGTCATGCAACCACTCAACTCTGGATATTTCTTGGCAGGAGGAGACATTTGCTCTTTTATTGAGCCTGAGGTGCCCTACATGCCCTAAAATCAGTTTATTTTCAGGAATGGAAAGCCACCTTTTTCAATAAAAGTGTTGTGAGCTCTCTACCTGGAATCATCTAAACTACTTTGAAGCCCTGTGCTATTTGTATTTCCGGTGACACTTTATAGGGTCTTATTTGTTAATATTAGTTAATGCATTGGTTAACATAAACTATGAGCAATATATTGCCATGCAGAAAAAAAAATGTATTAAAAAAGAAAGAAATTAAAATAAATAAATTTATATAAAAAAATATATATTTGCTAACAATATGTTTCTAAAGTAAGTATGTTTTCTATTTTTTGCACATTTTTGAAAAAGCATTTAAAAATATATAATATATATGACAACAGCTTTTAAATTTCTTCAGTCTGCCGTAGGGGGTCTTTCGCTCTCTCAAATAAGCTGAGAGCCTCTATGTAGGCAAGTAACCAGCATCAATATTTACCCAGCTGCATGAAAGCAGATAATGAGAGTTTGGACTACCACTCCATACACAGATGCTGCAGAAAACCACTAAACTCATGATCTCTGCCAAATATCAAATATTTCGTAATAATAATAACTATTTTGTGCTGAATGTTTTGTTTCACCTGTGCCCTCAAATTGTATAATAATAATAATAGATCTGCCACCACTATTGCTATTTTGAAAGATTTATTTATTTATTTTACTATTTGCTTTCTTTGGTTTTAACTGAGAGCGAGGTTTGATGTTTTGCCATATTTTTATTGCTAGATACAGTAATCCATTTTCTAACACTTCTCTCTTCATGCAGTAGATGGCAGCATTGCCGCGCAAACGCACAACGCTGTTATTCCTCTAGTGGGCGCTCGAATCCTCTGTTCAGCCACTGTTCAGGCGGTTCATTTATGACTGACAACGAGTTGAAGAGAATTTTTCTCGTTCACAAGGCGTTGCAGTTCCTTTCTTGTTTCTAGCACAACAATTTAGGAAAGTAAAACAGAACGAATAAAGGTCGTTCCTACTATGCAGTAGCATTCTCATGTCCCCCATGTGCCATTATGCTAGACAAAATGTGACCCTGGAGCACAAAAGCAGTCTTAAGTCGCTGGGGTGTATTTGTAGCAATAGCCAAAAATGCATTGTATGAGTCAAAATTATTGATTTTCTTTTATGCCAAAAATCATTAGGATATTAAGTAAAGATCATGTTCCATGAAGATATTTTGTAAATTTCCTACTGTAAATATATCAAAACTTAATTTTTGATTAGTAATATGCATTGCTAAGAACTTCATTTGATCAACTTTAAAGGCGATTTTCTCAATATTTAGATTTTTTTGCACCCTCAGATTCCAGATTTTCAAATAGTAGTATCTCGTCCAAATATTGTGCTATCCTAACAAACCATACATCAGTGGAAAGCTTATTTATTCAGCTTTCAGGTGACGTATAAATCTCAATTTCGAAAAATTGACACTTATGACTGGTTTTGTGGTCCAGGGTCACAAATATTAAACTTACAATTTTAAATATAAATCGTTAGTTTTGATTTATATTTTTAGTTTAATTTCAATATCGCAATAAAGTGAACATAAAGGTGAATTATTTCACTGCTTTGGTTTCAGGTGGATGTTGTGTGCCATGCTAACAACTTATTATGGAGTAGTGTTTCTTCATTTTTCCTTTTGAAATGTTTCAAGCAAAATATCTTTCAATTAGTGTACAATCTCTATTTTTTATTTAATATTTATTTTTTATTAGTGCTGGTACACTGACTGATTTATCCATGGTTGATACCAAGAAACTATTCAGCAAACAGGTGAACTGAAATAAATATCCAACATGTAAAAAAAAAAAAAAAAGATGAAGATTTTGTAAGGCACTTTTCTTTCTGTTTTAAAGATGTTTTCTTCTAATTATTTGACTACTCTAAGAGAATATAGAATAATAGAACTGAATAATTTGTGTTTCCTGCTAGCTAAGTTTCACATAGGCTACATAAACAAAAATCTGGCTCTGAACCTCTCTTTTCTTCATTGAGAGTTGATCTAGTATTGAAACTATCCAAAGTTCTGTTAATCCTAAAGCAGTGGAAACTGCATCTCTATATTCGTCCTATGTGTCCAGTAAAACTGTGGTTATACAAAAAAAAAACATGGTTAGGCTAGTACTACTTTTACTGGCCTAATAAAGGTTAATTTTCTTAGGATTTGTATTTGTGTTTTGTTTTTCTATCTGTACTGCCTTACTAGTTTGATGTTTTATACTGTTCAAATGATACACAAACCACCACCGAAGTCCCGATCTGAATCAACTGATCCCCTGTTGAAAAAAACAGCATAGGTATGTTTGAAGCATGGCTGCTGGTTTGAGTTGGTTTAAGCTAATCCTTAGCTGGTCTTAAGCTGGTCATGTGCTGGTCATGAGCTGGTTTAAGCTGGTCCTGAGCAGGAGCTAGTTGCTTAGGACCAGCACATGACCAGCTTAAGACCAGCTAAGGATTAGCTTAAACCAGCTCAAACCAGCACGTATATGCTTCAGAACATACCTAACCAGCACATGCTGGTTTTTTCAACAGGGGATTTGCCATCCGCGCTCTGAAGTTCCGATCTTAATTAAAAGATTCACGAATCATCATTTCAGACCGGGATTTTGGAGCGCGGATCGCGAATCATTCAATTCCTGAAGTGATTCGAACTCGCTCTGAAGTTCCTGTCTAAAATAAATGATTCGCAGTCCGAGCTCCGCAGTCCCGATCTGAATCAAATGATTTGCGAACCAGCACCTAAGCTCCAATCTGAATAAAAGATTCACAAACAGAAACAAATTGAAATGAACTGAAAAAAAATCACAGTTCATTGAGAGCTTCATAGCTATAAGAGTGAGGAAGCTCAAGCTGATTTTATACTTTGTGTCAAAATGAAAGTGGAATGTAATTTAGATCAGTATTTGTAACAGTAAAGCATAAAAGTGTTAGTGGTGGTAATGATAAACATTCAATTTTAACACCATCATGAAAAACAACTACCAAGCCCTCTTTCTAAATAATGAACTCTATCTTTTTGTTCCCATTATGTTCTTTTGTTTTCTAGCTTCTCACAAGCCTATAATTAATTAAGTTTAAGTGTCTGAGCCAGGGTTTAGCTAAAACTATTAAAACATTTTTGTTAATTGAAATAAAGCTGAAATAAAATAAAATATAAACATTAGATTAAAAAACTAAACTTATTTCAGTTAATTTTAATGGGGCAACAATTATAATTTCTGTTAAGTTTAAGTTGAAGCACTAAAATTGCTAACTGGCAATAAAATAAATAAAAAATAAAACTGAAAACCTAAATAGCAATTGTTTTAAAAAAACAAAACAAAAAAAATGGCAAAAGCACATATTACTAACGAAAATTAAAATGAAAACAAAGTATAAAAATTGCTCATTCAAAATATTAATAAAAACTAAAATGGTAGGCTATATAAATAATTTTCTGAATCAGCCATTTAATCTTTATTAGGCTATACTTTATATTATACTTTATTTAAAATAATACTAATAATATTAGACTAATAATAATAATATTGAGTTTTTTAACAACAGGAGCGAATTTAGTTTCAGCCACGTATAAAAGATACTACATATCGAAACTTTATTTCTTTAAGAGAGAAAGGATATAAATTGCATAGAAACAAAGAATAGGTTTAGATTATTTCTATCTATATGGTTTTGTCTTTTGAATGGCTTTCTGTATAACCCTTCAGTTCTATTGTGCTGTTCTCATTTTGTGAATGTTGCATGTTTCTGATATGGCATCCCCATTTCATTGTCCCTCTTACCACTTTATACAATTTCTAGGAACTAGCGTTCCACCCACAGCAGAACGCACACAGCTGGCCCTTTAAATCCCGCCTCCTTGACAGACAACCGCACCGACCAATTATAGCGCGTTATTCTATAGGCGTGTCCGAATCGGCATTTGCAGACGTCATGTAGATCCACTCCGACCTACCTTTAGCTTAGCCTTTCAAACTCTTCCTTTATTACTCTAGGTTTGATTTGGATCGCTCCTGAACCGGTTGTAATTAAGAAGCTGGAGATCAATAACGCCGAACAGATAGTTGTGAAGACTGACTTTTCATCTGACAGCTTTATAGAGCTCTGTGTTCAGTGATAAGGAGTGAATTTCATGTGTTAGCTCGAACTGATCTCCAGTAGAAACAGCAGTCATGGGCTCCAGAGCTTCATCTTTACTCAGAGAAGAGGACATTGAAGAAATCAAGAAAGAAACTGGATGTGAGTAGCGGGTTTGGGTGGATTAATAGTGTGTTTGGGTTATATAGACATCGATAGAGAGTTTAGATGATGATGATGATGACACATGCGTTAATGTAATACAGAGCTTTTTGGGAAGTATTTCATGTCCAGTGATGTTGTGACATACGACTATACTTCATCTTAAACTATTTTGAACAGCGTTTGCTCATTCTTGCGTAACTTAGGTATTATTGTGCTTGCAGTTTGTATGGCCTCGTATTAACGTTATTTGGGATAAGGGAGAGCAGCTAGTAGAAACTCTTTAAATCTTGGTGGAACAGGTGAACAGTTACAGGATCTAAGATGCACTCCCTTATAGATTGATGTAATTTAAAAAAACATTTTTGGTTAATAAGAAGCTCAGAACATGTTATGTTTCAACCCCCTATAACTAACCAGATTCAGCTCATCTTCCGGTAGGTAGAGGTTTCATGACCAGGTTTGAGAAGCACTGATCTAAAGAGACTGGATGGCCCCAGCTCTTATTTGGGGCCGATGATCTGTTTCATGCTGTTTGTCACTAAATGAACACAAGGAAATGTGTTTCAAAAAAAGTATTACCATTGTATCAATATCCCATTTGTTTGCTCATTGTTGTACAATAGATTAAAAAATGTTTGACTGATGCAAATTATTGTCAAATTTAGGTTAAAATAATTAAGACATGTTTTCCATGCTAATTTTCACTCAGTGGACAGAAGGAAATGGTGTCTCAGAGGGCAGAACGTATGCAATTCTTTATAAGGCAATTGATCATATATAAAGATAGATAGATAGGTAGGTAGGTAGATAGGCAGATAGAGAGCAGTGATAGAGGCCAATAAAGAACCATTATATTTAAGTGTGTAGGGCTGGCTGATATATTAAAAGATATCTGACTTCATGATTTGTTTGTGTCATTACTCAAAATGTTTTAAAGAAGTCCCTTGTGACATTTTTTTAATGTAGTAAAATTATTAAATATTGGTGTTATAAAAACAGAAAATACATAAACATTTCCTTTGAAGTCCATGGAATCTTTCCACTGCACAAAAGGTTCTTTATAATGGAAAATGGTTCTTTTAAGAACTGTTCTTTGGGAAACCCAAAATTGTTCTTCTATAGAATCACTCTGAAAACCCCCTTTTGGAACCATGTCAGATGTCTGGAACAGTGTTTGATAATCTACATTGTACTGATGAAAATAATTTGACTTTAATGACACCGTTTGCACCTTTGTAGCTGTAATTCGAGGTTTACAAAATGTTGCGTGATCAATGGTATGAGGGCCAAGAAAAGCAGCATTTTCCGATCTCTGCCGTCACAGGGAGAGAAACGTCCACCCCCACAACATCTAGAAATAGATTGGGGATATGCTTTATAACCCATACAGCTCCAATAATGTATATGTTAGTCTTTATTTTGCAGACCGCAAGGCCGGCTTTTTAGATGTTTTGAATAGCTGTTAATATTCATACTTTCTAATGCCAAGACCTTTTTTTTAGATGTTTGTAAACCCGGATTTTACTACATTCCTTTAAAGCCACATAAAGTGCTCTCCTTCTTGTAATTGTCAGTTTTTTTCCACTCTCGTCCTCTGGTGTGAAAACCTACTGGGCAGAAGCCAGGATTTCACACTGCTTCTGTTTATGTGGTTGTGTTTTATCTCCTGACTGAATGTCACTTTGTGACTTCCTTCATCATGTGGGATGGTTCTGTATTCATTCACTTCATTTACTTTAACTCTGTGTTGATCAAAGTCTGAATTGTTGTGGAAGGTCTTCCACTGATGTGGTCAGTAATTGGCTTTACTGTGGTAAAATGGGAAAACCATTTTCCATGAATACATACTGTGCCAAAGCTTTTCTCCGGTGAACAGATGTTCCCGTTTATATTCATTGCTTTAGTGTTTTTTTTGTTGTTTTGTTTTTGCATGCAAAGTAGTACAAATGTATTATTTTCTTTTAAAAAAAAAATATGCAAAATAAACATTTATTTATGAAAAAAAAAATTCTTCTAGGATATTAGGCACATTTTGTGCTTTAATTATTTAGTTCTTTATTTACTTGCTTAAATACAAAGTACACTTTTATTTATTTAATTAAAAATATATGCAGAGTACACAATTGTTTTAGTTTTATAAAATATATATGCAAAGTACAAATTTATTTATAAAAAAATCTTTATTTACTTAAAGCAGGACATTTTGTAATTTTCATATATATATATATATATATATATATATATATATATAATTTTTTTTTTTTTTTTTTTTTTTTAAGAAATAAGTATCAAGATCAGCTTTTGTTTCAACATTTAAGCGTGACAACTTGAGTGTATAAATATTTTCGTAAATCCTGTCTACACTGATCTCAAGGTGATAATAATTCTTCCATGATATAATACGTTCACTATTTCTTGTCTAGTTTGAGAAATGTGTTAGGTCATTCAGATAAGCTTTAAAGCAGTACTGTCAATATGATGATCACATCTGTGACTTGAATGTTCACTGTCCTTAACCAGACCTTGCTGTGTTTGTGTTTTCCAGTCTCCCACAGTCAGATCACTCGCCTCTACAGCCGCTTTCACAGTCTCGATAAAGGAGAAAACGGAGCGCTCAGGTACGACATGCACGTTACATGAATTGAGTTGAGTAATAATGAACTTTAACAGTGTGTTGTTGCAACACCTTTGGCCTATGGGGAAGCAGGTATTACACAACCGGCTCGGTTATGTCTGCATGCTTGCTTTTAATGAACATCCTTTGATTGTCTCAGTTTGAATGTATTCTGGCGCTTTGGTAAACATTCACACCTGCCTCAGGCTCTGTAAGTTAATATGTTAAGGAATGACTAGATCAGTGTTTGAGGTTTGACTATGAGGAAAAACTTTTTTCAATTACACTGCTAAAAATAAGACTTTTATCGTAAATATTCCTTGTAAAAGAAGGAGCTCAAGGACAGTTATGAAGCGTGTATTTCCTTGTGCCCCAATTGTTTGCGTAATGTCCTCTGTGTGTCCTCATAAGTGGCCTCTGTACACACTATGATCATGATCGATGAAAGGTTGTTATAAAGACGATGAGAAAGCAGTAGCACAGTGGTGATGGTAAAAACGTAGTGCTAAATGCAGCATTAATAGTGCATTTATAGCGCACTTATCATACACATCGTCCACAAGTATTGCAGTATTGTTGTGCGTTTGATAAATATTACTTAAAATGGGTTTGGTACCATTTCTGATAAAGATTCATTGTGTCATCATAGATTTACTAAACTATGATGTGTATTGAAGGATTAAAACCAAAAGTAGTTTTTATTTTGTTTGTATTTTGTGAAAAGAACTGTATGCACTACAAAACTGGTTAAACTAGCAACTTAGGTCAAAGATGTAAAGATGTCCACATCAAAAGAAATTTACAAAAATGATTTTATGTCCATAGAAAGCACATTAAATGTAAGTAAATTGTCTACTTTTAAGGTTTTAAATATGTTTTTGGAGAATAAAATGTCAAAATTTGGTTGAAATGATGTTACGTTGTCATTCGGTGTAACACAATATTTATGTTAAAAAATCAAACAACATGCTTATTTTGACTTGTACATATTAAAATATATAAAAGAATAAGGGAGCATATTAAATTTTATTGTGTTTTAAATGAGTAAAAAAATCTTACTGACAAATAGGCAAAACCTAGGATAGTGGCAGATTTTAAAAATGTTAAATTACAACTAATTAGTATCTGGGGTGAAAGTAATTAGTCTTTTAATATGTCATAAATTGATTTTTGTTGTAAATATGCCTGACAAGACTGTTACACTGAATGACATTTTAGTGGGTGTCTTCTGTAAATCAGGGAAAAATGTATGATATTTATTTTGTGCTCAGAAAAACAAAAACAAAATTGTAATTGAATTAAACAGAATTTTTTGGGGGAAAAACAACAACAATTAGAGCAGTATTACACTTATTTTTTTTTTTTATGCTTAAACCCTTTTTCGTGTTTGACCCACTTATGTTTTTCAAAACTATGTAATTAGTTCAAAAGTTCAGTAGAATTTTTTTTTTAAAAGAAATGAATCATTTTATTCAGTAAGGATCCATTAAATTGATTAAAAGTGACAGCAAACACATTTATAATGTTGCAAAAGTTTTCTATTTCAAATAAATGCTGTTTTTTAATACTTTAATAATGTATTTTCACAAAAATAGCTGCACAACTGCTTTCAACATTACTAATATGAAAAGAAATGTTTGTTGAGTAGAAAATCAGCATATTGGAATGATTTCTGAAGGATCATGTGACACTAAAGACTGGAGTAATGATGCTAAAAATTCAGCATTTTTAAATATATTCAAAAAGAAAACCGCTATTTCAAATTGTAATAATATTTCCCATTATTACTGTTTTTACTGCATTTTTGTTCAAACAAAGGGACTTCTTTCAAAAAGTGTCAGTTTCCATGTAAAATTTTGGATACTGTACACTTCCATACAAAAGTTTGGGGTTTTTGTTTTTGAAAGTGTACAGTATCCAAAATTTTACATGGAAACTGACACTTTTGTAAAGCATTTCTGTGACGTGTCTTATGAAACTAAACTCGTTCTGTTTACCAAATATGCTGAAGTCACAGGTTGTGTTCTTGTTATAATTGTTTGTTTTTAATGGCAACATCCTCTGTGGTTTGAAACCAGCTGAGATGATGGTTAGTTCAACAAACTTCCTCAGCGATACGGTTAATATATATATAAAAAAAAAAAAATCCAACAGTGTTGATGACCTGCTGTACTTGTTGCCACCCTAAACATCCGTCAGACTGAGATTAGAGACGTGGGCTCTTGTGTTTAACAATAAATAGTCTCAGGGATCAGAGTGAGGTGTGTGTCCCCTGAATATGGAGGTCACTCCATGACTTTCGTTATGCACGAGTAGGTTACTCCCAGAAATAATCCATTACTAAACTGCTTTTTCATTATTGTAATGGGATTACAGTTCTAATTGAGCTGCCTGCTGCAGAGTAATTATCGCACAGTATTCATTATTACTCATATCAGCCGTATAAAGGCTGGTAGATGCCAAAGTATCCTTTTAACAAGTCCCATTTTCTCAGAATTAGGGATGGGCTTTCCTGCTTTATTACGTTACGTGATCCAATGTCAACCCAAGAGCACAGAGAGACGTGTGCAAGCTGAAAAACACTTATTGGCTCATAGTTAAAAGCCTGAAAACAAACAAACCATGTCAGGTGTTTCAGCAGATTTACTTTTCACTAGGGAGAACTGCTCTTCATTCAAGAAGAGCGGTTTTATAAGAATAATCATTGTATTATTAAACAAGGATGGACTCTCATGTTACTTCATGCACCCGACTCGTTTCCATAGGTGCATCTGTGTGCAAAACCTGAAACTCATCCGAAATGCATAATAACCCCCCTCTCTCTCTTTTTCTCCTGCTCAGCCGAGAAGACTTCCAGAGGATTCCCGAGTTGGCCATAAATCCTCTTGGAGATCGGATAATTAATGCCTTCTTCCCAGAGGGGTGAGGAACATCTCATAAGACATTTGAACCATCAGACAGATCTTTTATTGCACCAGAATAGTATACCATATACACACAGATTGGATTTAATGCATTTTTCTGCTTGTATAAAGAACAAGTGAATAATTTAATAAAATTACTCTTATTTTAACTTTTTCATGACAAATAAATTAATTATAAATTTACACACTACTGTTCAAACATTTGGGGTTTTTAAGATTTTTTTTTTTGTGTGTTTTAAGTAAGAAGAACCAAGACTGCATTTAATATAAATACAGTAAAAAGTGCAATATTGTGAAATATTATAACTTTGTGTAATGACACAGCTGAATTTTCAGCATCGAGTGATCACAAGATACTTCAGAAATAATTCTAATATGCTGATTAGCTGCTCAAGAAAAAATCTTAATTTGAATATTGTTGTACTGCTTATTTATTTATTTGGAAAATGCAGTACATTTTTCTGGATTTTTGATTAATAGAAAGTTCAAAAGAACAGCATTTTTTTTAAATAGATTTTTTTTGTGTACCATTAAAAATGTCTTTACTGTCACTTTTGATCAATTCAGTGATTCCTAGCTGAATAGAAGTATTAATTTCTTTCAAAAACAAAATGTACTGACCTCAAACCTTTGAACAGTAGTGTAAGTTTTTTTTTCAAAACAATAATGAAAATTGGGAAAAATCTGTTTAAAAGTCTTGAAAATAATGCCACAATACATTATAGTTTTAAAACTTAGGTTTCATTTTCCCTATGCAAAATAAATAAAAAAAAAAAAAAAAAATATATATATATATATATATATATATATATATATATATATATATATATATATATATATATATAATATAAAAAAAAAATTTTTTTTTATTTTTGCTTTTGAGGTTAAATTCTTGATCAGTTTCATAACGTTTGTCTCAGTTTCTCAGAGAATGTAGTTTCCATATCAGTGTTTGTATGAATTTTTGGCTGTAATAATGTTACTCTATGATATCCAAACCCTTTTATCTCTGAAGCATGTTTTATTAGATTGTGCTGGTTTTAACCCCGTGAGAAGATGTTTTTATTCAGTCAACTCTTTTGAAGAGATTTTTAAAAGTTAAGCCAGATACAGTTTTTGAATTTTTAGCTAAAATAAATTTTAAAAACGTTGTATAATTTTGTTATACATTTTTTTTCCCGCCATGAAAATAGCCACACAAGCTGGCATGGCATTAAACACAAACAGACAAACATACTGTATGATATAACGTTCAGTAACTTCTGCAAACTCTCATTACTCTCTCAAAACACGCAGCATGTGGGTGGTGTCACATGGGTTGTTGGTTTCTTCTTGGTTTGAATGTTGCTGTGGGCTCAAATTCCTTAAAGTATGAAGAAACCACCTTGTGGGCATGTCTGTGAAAAACATTGTAAAACATGAGTCTAAAGTAGGACAGCAGTTTCCATGTTTACGCATCAGGGAGCTTGTCTGGGGCAACGTCTCGCCCTGCAGAGATTAAAACCATCAGTCGACCACTAGTGTGGATCTTAGTAAACACGACATCAGTTTTAAAGTCTTTTTGTGTATGTCTCTCTCATGCATCTCAGTGAGGATCAGGTGAACTTTAGGGGCTTCATGAGGACTCTGGCTCACTTCCGTCCTATAGAGGATAATGAGAAAAACAAAGACCCGACATCTGGCGAGCCGCTCAACAGCAGGACCAACAAACTCCTCTGTGAGTTCAACTCAAACACCTCTCTTATGGTTCAACAAAAATATTGAGCAACACAACTGTTGTCAACATTAATAAGAATAAGACATGTTTCTTGAGCAGCAAATCTGCATATTAGAATGATTTCTGAATGATAATGTGACACTGAAGACTGAAGTAATGATGCTGAAAATTCAGCTTTGCATCACAGGAATAAATTACATTTTAAGACATATTCTAATCGCAAACCATTATTTTAAATTGTAAAAATATATTAAACATTTTTAAATGCTTTGAGTGATATACACAAATTACTGAATCAAAATGCATAATCAATTAGAACTGATTCACAGGAATTGAAAATTACCATCTTAATCTGTTAAGTTTAAAAAGTCTCAAGACAACGAATGATTATGAAACTTATTTAAGGCCATTTTGGAAACTTAATGGCCAAATAAAAAATGCACTAAAATTAACCAGCTTTCAAAAATGGAACAATCCATCATATCATTTTGCATGAGTATGCGCTAAGCATTTAAAAGCGGGCAAAATGTCATTTCCCAATGGGAAACAAAGGCCTTGAACTGATCCTGGTCTTAAACTTACTTACCCTCTTTAATGAACCTGTAAAACATGCTTTTGCTGCTCTTAATCTCTGCTCAGGAAACCTGTTCTCTGTTACCAGGCCTTGCAGTGGGTTCATCTAGCACAAGTGTTGCAACTTAAAGCTTTTAATAATATTTTGTTTTTCTCTTATTTCTTCACAGTCGCTTTCCGGTTATACGACCTTGACAGAGACGACAAGATCTCAAGAGATGAACTGTTACAGGTAAGAGAGTCGTGCTTAATGTACAACCGAAAACCTCTGCACCTGGCTCTGACACAGGAGACAATAGAACGTTCTGTACCGTCTGAACAAAGAGGCACTGACTCACCTGCCCTTTCCATCTGAAACCAGCTATTCATATTCACAGAAGACGCTCTGTTTGACTGGGAAACCCCATTACAGCTGGTTCCCTGTCGATACTTCACTCGTACTGCGTCTTGATTAAAGAAGCTATGGGGAAAAAGCCTTTTTTTCTCCTGAACTGAAGCCTTTTTTCAATCACGCAGTGAAACTGCACGGCCATTGGTTCATGCAGTGTATTAAAAATGAACCAATGGCTTGGCAGCGGAGCCGATGACAATGATGATCTTCTCTTGCTGAGCACGAGACTTGAAGTGCTCGAAGTTGACATGCCTCGCTGCAGACAGAAGCTGATTCAGCGACCTGCGCCGCTCTGCTGTTCTCGCTCTGCGTGGAGAGTGAAACGCGGGAGTTATACCGGCGTAAATTCACTCCAGCTTGATCGCTCAAACCCGAGAATTCGCTGTTTCTTCTCCGAGGTAACTGGGAGGGGAGAAACGTGAGAGCAGGGGAGGCAGGGCCACCTTCATTGAAGAAAGGGAGCCGCAAGCGCAGCAGGGACAGACTGACGCTTTCATAGTGAAAGCAGCGCCGGCAGATCAAAGAGCTTCTCCGATCCGCTTTGAAGGATTAAGCCGCTCGATAAACAAGAGGAAATAAATTAAAATAAAACAAAGCAAAGAACAAGTGTCTTATCTATTATACTACATAGCTGTATCACTCAAGCCTGATCACTAAGCCCCATAATTTTACCGTCTCTTTCTCTGAGGTGACTGGGAGATGAGAAACGTAAGAGCAGGGGAGGCGGGCCGCCCAGCGCAGCATTTTACGATCCGCCCAAAAGGATTGAGCCACTCAATGTAACGAGGAGTGCTAATCTTCAACACAAGTGAGCACGCGGGATATGCCGGCACTCAAGCCTGACCGCTCAGCCTCGCGAGTTCATTGTTCCTTTCTCCGAGCTGACTGGGAGAAGAGAAATGATAGAGTGCGGAAGGCGGGGCCTTCATAGAGGGTCCGTGAGCGAATCAGGGACTCCGGTTAAAGCAGCCTGTCTGTGTGAGTGTAGCTTCAGCGACGCCCACACAAATGCAAAACTTGTCAACGATAGCTTCTACTCCAATCCGCTCAAGAGGATAGAGCCGCTCAATGTAACGAGGGACGCCGATTCTCACGTGTAAAACACCGGCGGATCAGAGCGCTGCGGGAAGAGTGAGCACGCAAGCTTGCGCTGGTGTGGGATCACTCAAACCCGGTTGCTCAGCTCCGTGGCTCTGTTGTTTCATTCTCCGAGCTTGCTGCTGAGAGAGCAAGCTCCATTATTCCAAATGGATAATTGACACTATTGCACTAGCATACACTTCTTTGGACCTACAATGCCCCATGGGAATAAGAGCCCACTCAATTAGAGGTGTCGCCTCTTCCCGGGCTTGGTCTAGCGGTGTGTCCATTACAGAGATCTGTGCAGCAGCCGGCTGGGACTCGCCGTCCACATTTGATAGGTTTTATAACCTGGACGTACCGGCCTTGCAGGCCAGAGTCCTTTCTGCTTAAGTGGGCACACACATGCGTAATGCGACCAGTTCTGACAGAGAGTCCTTGACCGTGACACGCTCAAGCTTTCTGGTTGGTTTGCTTGTATGCTTTCGGCCCAGGGAGTGCCAAAGCTGTACGAGTCCTCTGGAACGATTACCCAGGCCGGGCGTGACCTCTGTGAGTTTTGCCCGCTTTTGCCTTGGAGAATATTGTTATACTTCCCTATGGGCATTGAATGTTTAAGGAGGTATATTATGCAGTCGTTCCCCTACCATAGCATGGCGTGATTGTGCTGGGTTCCCATAGCGTCTTTAAACAAGACGCAGTACGAGTGAAGTATCGACAGGGAACGTACTCAGTTACTAACGTAACCTCGGTTCCCTGAGATACGGGAACGAGTACTGCGTACTTTGCCGTGTTATAGCTCCACCCATTCTGGCAGGCTCTGGCGGAGTTTGTAGCCATAGGCTCGTGCAGCTTCGCTGCCGAGCCATTGGTTCGTATTTAATACACTGCATGAACCAATGGCCGTACAGTTTCACTGCGTGATTGAAAAAAGGCTTCAGTTCAGGAGAAAGAAAGGCTTTTTCCCATAGCGTATTTAAACAAGACGCAGTGCTCGTTCCCGTATCTCAGGGAACCAAGGTTACATTAGTAACCGAGTACGATTTCAGAAGATCAGATTCAGGGGACATCAGGGACATATTATTTTTACTTTCCTATCAAACACTGGGAATAGAATTAATGCTTGGTATTTCAGGGATATGTATTTTTTTTACTTTCCCGCCAAACATTGAAATGCTTGAACAGTTTTTTTTTTTTATAGTATTATGTTTTAACCTGGATTTCTCTTTGCTTGTACACAGTACTAGATTTTCAAACAAAACAAACCTATGAAAGTTTTGTAAATATTTTTTAACATTTTGCAAATGCAAAATGTATAAAACTATTTATACTGTTATGTGAACACTAATGTTAATGTACCTACAAAGTACTTATGAATTATCAATGCAATGTGTAATTTTTTCCACAAGGACATGGGAATGCTCATCCTTCTATTGTTCTATCTGTTAGAATAAAATTATCAGAGATATTATTAAAAATAAACATCAACCATTCATTTTTAGGGTTGAAATTCTAAAGAAGGATATGCGGTGTGACTGATGTGATATAAATAATATCTATCTACTTATATTACTTTACTTTTACTGGGTGGGTGATTTGTATTTTTATTATTGAGATTTTTTTAATATATTTTTGAACAAAAACAAATTAGATTTTTCATGAAATAAGTCATTTTAAAAAGTGCATGCATAGGGAATTGCAGTCTGCTGTTTAGCCACTGGATGGCACCAGATAATAATATAAATAAAGCACAGACTCAAACTTGTGTGCTTTCCAGGTTCTGAGAATGATGGTGGGTGTGAATATTTCTGACGAGCAACTTGGAAGCATTGCAGACAGAACCATCCAGGAAGCTGACACTAATGGAGACATGTGTATCTCCTTCAGCGAGTTCACCAAGGTAATGCCAAGAAAAGCGGTATTTGTGTTCCACTTCAGGAAATAGTCCACCCAAAAATGAAAACTAGCTGAAAGTTTACTTACCCTCGGGCCATCCAAGATGAACATGAGGTTTTTTAATTTATTTTTTAATTTTTTTTATTTTTTCATCGGAACAGACATGGAAAAATTCAGCATTAAATCTCTTGCTCACCAATAGATCCTCTGCAGTGAATGGGTGCTGTCAGAATGAGAGTCCAAAGATGAGAGAATGAGAGTCCGGCCGATTAAAAACATCACAATAATCCACACCACTCTAGTCCACCAATTAACATCTTGTGAAGTGAGAAACAA
Source organism: Tor tambroides (assembly GCA_021397915.2). NCBI lineage: Eukaryota > Metazoa > Chordata > Actinopteri > Cypriniformes > Cyprinidae > Tor > Tor tambroides. The sequence goes on along the minus strand of JAFVLL020013218.1, from coordinate 52,758 downwards.
ATCCTTTGTAAAGGCGCTTTAACTTAAAACCCTCTTTGCTGGCCAAAATAAGTCCATAATTTATTAACACTTCCTCCAGTGGAAAAAGTCCATTGCCCTTCGTCCTCTCATATCAAAATCCACCGAAATATTTGTTTAGAACTGCTTTGGCCTATTTTCACGTGTAAACAGTGCTTGATCTGAACAAATTTCTCTCCTGATTCAGACAAGATGAGAAAGCATTATTATGGATTGAGGATTCATTTTCAGCTGAAAGCAACATAAGTTAAAAATGTCTTGATGGATTTGTTTCTTACAAACATGCAGCTTTTCACTTCACAGGACATTAATTGATGAACTGGAGTGGTGTGGATTATTGTGATGTTTTTATCAGCTGTTTGGACTTTCATTCTGACGGCACCCATTCACTGCAGAGGATCCATTGTTGAGCGAGTGATTGGATGTTTTGGCAACAGGGTCAGAATAAAATGAAAGTGAATAAATGATTCCAAAGTTAGTTTTTTGGGTAATTAATTCATTTTCAAACACCCTTTTTCATTCCTCAGGTATTGGAAAAAGTGGATGTCGAACAGAAAATGAGCATCCGCTTCCTTCACTGAAAACCAAACGCATTCTGAACTCTGATTGGAGACCATCAGTGTCAATAAGACACACCCCCCCTGATTCTTCTCTCTGTGGGCTGATTCATCCTTTATAAACATGATCATGTTGTAATGGTTAAGTTTGTTCCAATCATCTATCACTCTTGAGTTGCTGTTGCACTAGAAAGGCGGGTCCAGTGCCTTCACTGTTCTCATGAGTCACAGCAGCTTTTATGTCATTTGTTAAAATTATGTTTATTCCAGCTGTGAAAGCAGCTATCATTGATATTGATACTGAAAGACGCTTCTTGTCATGCCCATTTCGTCACCATCTTAAAGGCCAAATCTTCTGAGAAACTTCCATTGACACCCATGAAAATGATATTTCGCTCCACAAAAATACCTCATTGTAAGGGTGGATATGGGTGTTTTCATTCTCGTAATTTATAGTGATCTTAAGTCAACACGTAAGAGGGAGTGAAATGGCTGAATGGCTCCTTTAACTCCGGAACGTGTATTTTTCAGTCAATTTAAGTGGGGTTTTCTATTTAAACGCCTAATAAACGAAGAGAATCAGTTCAGTTGAGTATTTGAGTTATACTACACTCCCATTTCTGTTTTAGATCACACATGCATAGTCAAGTCTCATATTTAATTTTTAAAGGTGAAGCGTGTAATTTTCTGTCACTGCGGTATCAGATAAATCTAAGATCTGTTTAAGCATCTAAATTTGACATGACATGACCCAAAATGCTAAGCCTGAGTATTAAACAGTACGAGATGTGATGCACACCAAAGTTTGTGTGGAATGAAATAGTGCACTGTTCATCTAATCTATCTTTAACAAATTTCCTGGAAGAAGATAACAGTTGAAAAAAATCTGTTAGACCTTGCATTTGAAAGATGGACTCAAGATATAGAGGGACCAGAATATAATAGAAGCTTGTGCTGCATGGGCTTCTTTCATTTTGAGCGGTAAACAAACATCTAGAACTATGGAAGACCATTTCTTACAATGAACAAAAAAAAAAAAAAGGTAATTGTGACTTTTTATCTCACAATTCTGACTTTTTTCTTAGAATTGTGTTATATAATTGTGTTATATAATAGAATTGTTATGTAAACACAATTCTGACTTTTTTCTCATAACTGAGATACAAACTCGCAATTGTGACTTTTTCTTGCAGTTGCTGGTTTGTATCTTGCGATTCTGACTTTATTTCTCAGAACTGCGAGTTTATATCACACAATTCTGACTTTAGAACTCGCAATTGTGAGTTTATATCACAATTCTCTGAAAAAAAAAAGTCAGAATTGTGAGATTAAAAAGTCTCAATTACCTTTTTATTCTCTATTCAGCAGTGGAAATGGGCTTCCATATAGAACACCCTAATAACATGACAAAGTCGCTTTGAAGCCTTTAGCAACACTATAATATTTTGCACAGCCAAATATTACTTACTTCCTTCAGAAAATGTAAAAATCTTTGCAATTCTGTTTAGTGGTGCAGAAATGACTCCCTTCACCTTTTCAGCTCTCATTCTTCGGTCCAGTCAATTTTCAAAGTGTTGGGTGTGATTTGTCCTAAATGACGTAAGTTCTCAGAGTTGTCATGCATCATTATTTATAAGAAGGCTACTTGGAGCCAAACGTCACTCTGTTATTCGTCCTTTGACTGAACACTTAAGTTGATCAGGGTGGCAACAACAGTCTGTTGCATTTTAATGCTTTTTGTCTTCGCTTTATATATGAACAAAATCAAAGTTGTGTCCCCGTGTCCTTTATAGATATAAACACTGATTATTCGATTATCAACGCTACAATTAAATCCATGTATCATTCACAGGTACTTGAAATTCTGCAGCGCTTCTTGTGGATTCTTGCTTTATGTACAGATTTCTTAAATAAGTTTGACTTGGAGTTGTAGTGTGAAAGGTTTTCACAGCCTTTCCTGAGAACAAAATTAAATGAACTCATTCAGTGTGGTGTAATAATCATGATTTACACTTGAGATGTGGACTCTGTGATTTAGTCATGTATGGTTTTGATTCAAATAAATACAAGTGCCATGATTCTCTGGTGTTTTTGTGATGCATCTGTCTCTAGTGTGTTGTGGTCTGGTCTGCAGTGCGTCAGGCTGAACAAAATATTGTGGATACAGTAGCATGCTCATAATTAAAGCAAGCTTCCCTGGGATTTACAAGCAAAATGTTAGGCATTTGAGGTTTTTAAATTACTTACATTTTTCAGAAATGAAATATTCAGTTGAGCTATAAAGTTGTCTGAGCTATTCTTTTGAGAAATGACAGATGGATGAAGTTCTGTTTGTGTAATTTCCTTGGTATCCTTGGGTGTGAAAGCACTTATTTTCATTTTTATACAGTAAGTATTATCAGGACCAATACTTCCAATACTGATAATTTTATTAAATTGATTTATTTTGTGACTTCTATGTGTAAAATTGGTAATTATAGCTATCATTAGCAGTAAAACAGCGAAGTATGAGACAACAAAATCCAATCAATCAGAGGACAGAAAGGGCAAGTAGTAGATTGTGTACAACAGAAATTCACGTCTAATATGATACTGTGGGCTTCACAGGGTAAAAGTCATTATCCAAATTAGGTTAAAATGACCAGGGCTGTGGTTCTCAAAAGCATTGAGGGATAAGTTGATTGTAAAGACCATTGGTGGCAATAGATCTATGATCTACTTAGGCTTACAATGCTTTTGAGAAACGCAGCCCAGATTTTTTATATGGAAACTGGGGATATTTTCTAGTTTGTTATTCAAAAATGTAAAAATTGAGAAAAAACACTTTTTTTTTTAGCATAATTTGTTAACCAACAACAGGTCAGCATAATTTGTTTTAATACAATGGAAAAATAGTAAAGAGTAACCATTGCAAATAGCAATCACATATCAAAACAGTATAACAAACCGAACATATATATAAGATTATATGAAAAAACTTTAACAAGTATTTTAACATTTTCTAATTGTATTTAATATTTTCATTTTAACAAACTGAATATACTGTAATTATAACTTTTTAGAAATGAAACCTTTAAAAAGTACCATTTCTACACAAATATGTGACAGTTTCCACTTAAAATGTACTCAGTTGACATTGAAACAGAAAAATTGGAAACAACAAAGTCAGTAATCTACTCTGTTATCTGCTTTTTGGTCAAAAAACATGGCACTGTCCTTGTCCAGAAGCACATAGGCCTTAAATTTGCAAGTCTGACCATGTTCTTGTACAAATCTGATAATGGTAACTGCAAAACTGCTTTTATGAAGCATTTCCCAAGACTATTGTATTCAGGAGACCTACACAAAGAAGACTCCTGGTGATCTACTCGCGTTGCCAAGCACCCGTTCATCTATTGTCCTGACATGTTGTAAACTGCCCCATTTATGCTTCTTTGTCCTCGCCCTGCTCACATTCACACTCGTACCCTGTGTGAAACACATCGATATGCCCTAATCAATATTCTTTTGTCTCCAATTTTCACATTTACATGTGAAAAACAATCCACCCCATCAACATCAGCCTCTATTCTGCATCTACTCATCGTTGCCTTTGTAATGTCAATCTACGCTACAAAGTATATAAAACAACTTTTTTTCACCTAGTCTTTTGTGGATTTTCTTAATAGAATTGAACAGATTGTAAAAGTATTTTTAAGAATGAGGGTGATTATTAGATTCACTTCACTTAAATACTAAATTATATAATCTATATCACAAGTCAAATTAAAATCTTCATGTCTTTTGTATGTTACTGTTTTTTACTTGTTGTGGTTCCATATACTATTTTTACAAATAGTAAAAAAAATGTGACCCTGGACCAGAAAAACAGTCATACGCATGGATATATTTGTAGCAATAGCCAACAATACATTGTATGGGTCAAAATGATGAATTTTTCTTTTATGCCAAAAATTATTAGGATATTAAGTAAAGATCATGTTCCATGAAGATATTTTGTACATTTCCTACCGTAAATATATCAAATCTTCATTTCTGATTAGTAATATGCATTGCTAAGAACTTCATTTGGACAACTTTAAAGGCGCATTTCTCAATATTTGAATTGTTTTGCACCCTCAGATTCCAGATTTTGTCCTTACATCAATGGAAAGCTTATTTATTCAGCTTTCAGATGATGTATAAATCTCAATTTCAAAAAGTTGACCCTTATGACTGGTTTTGTGGTCCAGGGTCACATATATATTTGTAGGTCAAACTGGCCCTAACTGTTTTTATTACCATTTTCTTAAAAATCATACTATGAAAGATAGTAAATATTAACCACTGTAAATATCAAACAGATCAAAACACTATTTTAACTAAATTGACTTATGATAATAAAACTGTATGTAACAAATGTTTTTTTTCCTGCATTTTCTAGTGTTATTTAATATCCCCATTTTCACAAACTCTGAATATACTGTATACTATTACAACTTTTTACAAATGTAACCTTTAAAACGTGCTTGATCAGTCAGTCAATATATATCGGTTTGGTAATTTTGTTGTTTTTACACCTCTTACACTGAATATTTAAATTTTGTTTCTATTTTTCAATAAGGGCCTCACAATAGGCCTAATCTACAGCATAGTCGCCTGACAACTGTTAGTTTTCTCAGCGCTGATCAGGACAGTCCAATCACAGTCGCTGTGATCAGTCGGTGCCCCTCCCCCCAGCTCTTCTAATACTGAAACGGAAGCAGGTTTCGCCACGTGACGTCATTTCCATCTGCGCCATTAGCCGCCGTTTCTTTTGTTAGGAGAAGTAGAAAAGCTTCGGCACGCATTTTCAGCACTGGCTGTTTGAGTTCTCTGCAAAAGCTCCTTAAGCCGTGAGCAACATGGATGGTAATAACAGCAACAATAAGCGGAAGAGCAGCACCGGAGACAGTAAATATCTGCCGGAGTTACTGGCGGAAAAAGACAGCCTGGACTCCTCATTCACGCACGCCATGAAACTCCTCACTGCAGGTCAGTGCTTCTTCGTTCATTATTAAACAATGCACGCAGAGCTTCTGACTGCAGCGTCTGTAATTGTTTTAAATAGTAAAACTAGTCAGAACTTTTGACCGCTGGTTAGTTCATATTCATACTGGGACAATATCACGTGTTTCGGCGAAATGCGTGTTGCAGGCCGGATGCAGTGGATTTGGTCGGTTGGGCCTTGTTGCGTTTTCCTTGTTCGTGTTCTGTTACATACTGTGCTGTAATTTGAGTTTTATGCTGTTTTGCATTGTGTTAGTTGTTTAATTTTGGAAATGTGGGAAGTAAGTTAATTTTGTGGCTGTCGACCTGCACTATAGACTGTAGTAAAAAAAAAAAAAAAAATCCTGCACGCTCAGCGCTGGGAGGTTTGGCTCACACCCTATAATTGCCTTGTGACGAATAGGATAGAATTAGGTCAAATTGGAACCACCTTAAAACCATTTATATATGATACGGCCTAAGGTGCTGGATCTGCACACATGCAAATGTGCGAAGTATGCATGCGATTTTAATAGAAAATAACATGCTTTCGGCATCTCCAGGTGCGTTTAGTCCCATTACACATTATAGGGAACAGCATTTTTGAGATTTAAGAAAGTTGCGTATATGTGGCTCACTTTGGCCAGCATCGCTAGCGTTTCCTTTGTGGAGAGAGAGAGTCCCATGATGCATTGCTCCAAGCTCTGTGGGAGGGAAAGGAATCCCGGGATTGCAGACAATGCAAGAGAAACGTGGATTATAAATCTAACCTATTTTGTACCGAAAACCAATAAATTAAGCATAATTTTATGTTTTTAATAATTTTTATAACTTTATATTTTTTACTCAAAGTACTGTGTAATTATTAATGGTCAGGGCATTGACATTCTACTGATTGCAGAAAGTGTAAGATTTTTTTTTTAATTTATGTGTGTGTATGTATATACATACATATATGTATACAGGTGCTGGTCATATAATTAGAATATCATCAAAAAGTTGATTTATTTCACTAATTCCATTCAAAAAGTGAAACTTGTATAATGTATAC
>JAFVLL020013218.1:0-46027 GCA_021397915.2 Tor tambroides | reverse complement strand
TGTATACATTATACAAGTTTCACTTTTTGAATGGAATTAGTGAAATAAATCAACTTTTTGATGATATTCTATTTATATGACCAGCACCTGTATATGTTTTTATTTCTCCGACTTAGTTGAATTTACTCTTTACATGTATTTCCCCGTTATTGCTTTATTCTCTTTTCTCTTTGTTTCTTGAAGCAGAAAAATAGTTATGCTGTTATTGTAGATGTTATGAATAAGACAGAATTTATTATCTTTTAGGGTTTTTTTTTTCTATCCCAGTCATTTGTGGTTTGATCCACTCTGCCAGTAACTGGTTCCATAAAACAACACCGCATTTGCAAATTTCTTAGTGATTGGAGAATACTAAATTATTCAACTTTTTTTTTTTTTTGTTTTTTTTTTTTTTTTTCTTTTAATACTTCTTAGTAAGTCAGTGCATACAAAGTAAAAGTTCACCATTCATTTTTTTGTTGCATTTGACAATGTAGTGATGGATTTCTTTGTTTTGAATCAGTTTGCAATTTTTTAAATTTCTGCGGTGAAGCAAAGAAATTATATCATTTCTTTTACCATCACTTTGCTCTGAGCTGATCTTGTGCTTGCTTTTGCAGAAATTGAACGGGTCCAGAAAGGTGAACCTAAAAAAGAGTCTGAGACATATCTGGATCTGTTCACCGCCAAGAATGTGAGGGTGAAAGAGAGAGTGCTCATTCCTGTGAAGCAATACCCTCGGGTAAGTCATTACACACCGTCTGAGTTTTGTCTTCATATTGCAAGGACCTGTTGTTGGTTAACAAATAACTTCTCAACGTTTCCCCTCAGTTCAATTTTGTGGGAAAGATTCTGGGGCCGCAGGGCAGCACCATCAAACGTCTGCAGGAGGACACCGGTGCGAAGATCTCAGTGCTGGGCAAAGGATCCATGAGAGATAAGAACAAGGTAATGAACCAGGTTGCATCACTAATGAATTCACTGTTAAATGACCTGGTTAATAAAGATTAAATTGTGAAATCTGCAGGAAGAGGAGCTGAGGAAGGGTGGAGATCTGAAGTATGCACACTTGGCCATGGAGCTGCACGTGCACATCGAGGTTTTTGCTCCAATTCCTGATTGTTACCTGCGTATGGCTCATGCCATGGATGAGGTCAAGAAGTTCTTAATGCCTGTAAGTGTGAATGCAAGTAAAGTGATGCTTTAACCTATTACTATATTTCAGATTTTATCACTTGTTTCATTTTAATTTATCTTCATTTTAATATGACATTTAATTGTGCATGCTCATTTCCCCTGTTTTTAGCAAATGTTAAAAATAACACAAATGTCTGGTAAGATTCTCAGAAGAGGAAAATTATTGGATAAACTGGTGAACAGTAACTACAATAATATTTTGTAGCATTCTCATTTGCTCCACTAACAAAAGTAGGGGGGAAAAAATCCATGTTTGCATTTCTATGGATGAAATAATTAAAACAAAAAATATTGAGTGATTTTTACATTGATCAGAAAAGAGAAAATTGTCCAATATGCCATCACTCATTCAGCTTTTTTTATTAGAAATACGAGTGTTTACTAGTTTTCTTTAAGGCCAAGGTATTACAAGTATAGTGTTATGAATGTCCGTTAAATTTGTTTTAAAAATTAAAATATTAAAAAATACAATGTTAACTCAATGTTGTCATGATCTGTGAAAAGTGTTTTTTTTTTTTTAATTGTCTAAATTGATATTAACAAAAAATAGCATTAACTCTGTTTTAAAATGGTTGCATCCACACACATTTATTTTTATATATATATATATTTTTTTTTAATGGACTTTCATTGGAGCTACAATACATCTGCTGTTGTTTAAAGCCATTTGAAATGAAAGTAAGCTATTTAATAATTGCTAACTGATCAATCTGTTTTATCCTTTTTCTCGTGTGTCAGGTGGAAGGGCTTGAGGATATGCACCCGGATGCATTCATGGATCCAGGGTTTCTGAACGGTTCTCAGGATATTCATGGCCCTGGCAGAGGCCTCCCTCCTGGCCGAGGCCGTGGTGGCCCACCACCCCCAATGGGACCTAGGTGAGAGAACTATATCAAAACTGTAGCCTCTGTTACACAACATGCAACTCTTAATAGAATTATTTTGCCTAACATAATCTGAACAATCGTAACAATATATATATTGTTGTACTCAAAGGGGTCGTGGTATGCCGCCTCGTGGAGCACCACGTGGAGGAGCTCCAAGAGGAGGTCCAGGGCGCGGAGCTGCAGCGAGAGGAGCCCCCGCAGGAAGAGGTGGTCCTCCACCCACAACACCAGCCAGAGGAGGAGCAGCTGCTCGGTCAAGACCACCAGCCCCAACTCAGAGGATGACACCAGCAACTGCTCTCTCCCACCAACAGCACCCAACCAAACCTGAAACCTACGGCGAATATGTAAGTCAATGTCCCCAACACCACTGTTAACTATAAAGGTTGTATGCACTGCCATTCAAAAGTTTAGGGTTAGTATCTTTTTATATATATATATTTTTTGAAAATTAACTTTCAGGACAGATTAAATTTGTCAGAAGTGACAAAAACAGTTATAATTAGGGCTGCAACTAACGATTATTTTGATAATCGATTAGTTGGCCGATTATTCTTTCGATTAATCGATTAATCGGATTTGAAAAATATTTATTTAAAAAAAAACACAATTCCACATTCTGCCCAATGTCCTTCAAACAAACGTGACAACTGAATGCTATGAAAACATACAGTGCTTAACAATTTATTAGACCACCTGTCATAATAAAGAGAAAACATATTTTAGAAATTTGTCAAAATTGTTTAAATTTAAAAATGTTATTGTCATTTATTGGACATAATAACAAAAAATGGCCTCATAACAGCTTGCATTCTTGCTGGTATTGTTTATGTACTTTTTGACTGTAATTGGGTATTGCAAAAAAAAATACTATGAAGTGCTCTGGTTTTCTTTCATAGATAACAGCAATAATGATATTATAGCATTAAAAATAGCCTACTACTGTTACTAAAGAGCTTACAGTACAGAAAGCCGAAAAATGATTTTGGTTATCACCAATACTGTTAGTTTAGAGCAGCAGTGGCACAAACCTTACATAATTTGTTAAAAACCTTACATAACTTTGTTTTAATAAATTTATTAAGCATTGTATATTGAATATAGTTTAAATCTGTTAAAAGTTAAATAAAGACGAATAAAAACACAAACTCGGTGTTAACCAACAGGTAAGAGTAATGTTCTGTAGGAACACGTTCACTTTGATCACAGTCACGTCTTGCTGTCATTTCTTTATCCTGTAAAAGGCGGTTATGAAGCGTCTGATATTTATATTTAGACAATTCAAGCTGTTATCCCTTTAAAGTTCCTACTCTCATAAAATATTCGCACTGCATGTTGACTTTTAAACCTTAAATTAACTTTCAGCAACAGATATTTCAGCACAATGGATGTTTTTGCGCTGAATTAATTGTCTCCCTCTCTACTGTGTTCCGTCCGTCTGACGCGCATGCGCGTGCCGGCGCTCATTCCGTATTTTAAACTTAACGCAGACTGTCAGGACGGACCTTTATGCAAAAATGGAAATGCTCGCGTGAATTTGTGGCATTTATAGATAAGGATATGACCGTAAACTGAACGTTTTTGCGCTGAGGACGCACACGCATCTGTCAAAGCGCCTGACAGAGCAAGCCATTATGCTTATGCATTAAGCTTAAAATAAAGAATTATGTTTTGGGCACCTTGGATCACGTGCTTCTCCGGCAGAAACTCATTCTGTTTCCTCCACTATTTTTAGATGCATTTTGTCCATAGAAATGCATTATTCAGTGCTGTAATTTGAGCAATCAGCTGAAGTTGGACGTGCACTGTGGGCAGACCCGATTAATCGATAATGAGAATCGTTGTCGATGATTTTCATAATCGATAATAATCGATTTTATCGATTAGTTGTTGCAGCCCTAGTTATAATGTTACAATTATTTCTATTTCAAATAAATGCTGACCTATTTAATCATGAAACAATCCTGAAAAACATTAACATTACATAAAAATATAACAAATTCAGCCTTGCATGACAGGAATAAATTGCATTTTTAAAAATATTACAAAGTTCTTTTGAATTATAATATTTCACAATATACCTATTTTTACTGTATTTTTGATCATATGAATTCAGCTTTAGTGAGCATAAGAGTAAAAAAATCTTAACAACCCCAAACTTTTGAACAGTAGTGTACTATAAGACTCTTTGGCACATGTTTTTATAATTAAATTTCCACTTTGTTACAGTACTAGTTTGTGAATGCATATCTTTCATTTGACTACACTTACTCGTTCAGTCATAAGTAATCAACCAAGAAGAAATCCAACTAATCCTAAGAGTCATTTGTTTGTGAATCAATCCACACTGGTAGCTCTGTATGACTTTTTTTTTTTTTTTTTTTTTCCTCCCCACTTTGCATTTAGCATTAGAAGAGTCTCTTTTATTGTATTACTTTTGCTACCACTTTGTAGAAACAGGCGTTTCCTATTTCCAGACCAAAAACTTTGCAAATATTCTTTAGAAACATTTTTAGCTCGTGATACATCTCCATGTGTTCTGTTTTCTCAGGCATATGAAGAACCATACGCGGAGCCTTCCTATGAAGGGTATGAGAGCTACTACAGTCAGCCTGCTCCACAGCCGTGAGTGTGGTTTGCTGCTTTTGTTCTCTTGACTAGTGGTGACTAAGTTGCAACAACTTAAAGTGCCCCTATTATGCCTTTTCGAATATTATCTTTCATGCAGTGTGTCATGTAGCAGTATGTGAACAAACTTTCTGCAAAGTTGTGAAGCTGAAAGTACACGATATATAAAGTTATTGTCTATCAAAAAAAAGAGTCGACTCGCAATCGCCTAAACGAGTCGTCAGGAATTCGAATCTTATTCTGTTACGGCTGTACGTCACAAAGTAACACATTTGCATAATGGCCGCCCATGGCCGTCATTCGCGCTGTACGCGGTAGACCAATCACAAAGGACTGCGCCATCTGACCAATTACAGCAGCGAGTGCTCACGGAAAGGCGGGGTTTAGAGAGAATGATTCTTCAAACTGCTTCGCACGAGTCGTTTAGGAATCATTTAGAAATGAGGTCAAATTAAAGCTATTTTTTGAGAAAACTAAACTTTTTTGACCTTGGATGCATGTAAACCTGTTTTAGGAGACTCATAAAACAATATTAGCAACCTTAAAAATGGCGTAATAGGGGCACTTTAACATTCTTTCTCACGGTTTCTCAGAAGCCATGTAATTTTCTTCTCATCCAAAGTCTTGCTTTGGTTTAATTGTAAAAATTTGTACGAAACTGCTTTTAAAACTTTTTTTTCTTCCTTACTTCCACCACAGAGACACAGAGTATTATGATTACGGTCATGGAGAGGCACAAGAAACTTACGAGTCTTACAGTAAGAGATGTTCTTGTTTATGCATGCATCACTGAGTGAAATTTGAAGCTTTTTTTGGCACGTCTTTGAGACAATCCAACCAGATTATACTACAGACTCTAATGTAAAAACAGTCATCATGCTTAAACTACAGCATAAACATGTGTCTGATGCCAGGACCTGTGTCTGATGCTAACCTGCAGTCAGTTATCTGTTAAGGGCATGTGTTTGTGTTTCTAGCTGAAGATGACTGGGAGGGCGGAGCTTGGGGCGGCGCAGGTGGAAAGGCTGCAGCTGCCCGACAGGGCAAATCATATCGGGAACATCCATACGGCAGATACTGAGAGCTGTCCGTCACTACGGTTGCCTGGCAACTTCCTCCCCTCGTAACCTCTTGTAACCACCTAAAGTAATTCTAGTTGTTATTTTTGTATTCTGTTTTGGTTAAGACTCCTTTCTAATATTCTGAATCTACTCTTTCAGTAGGACGATGACCATAAGTTCGACGTGACATTTTAGATTCGCGATTATATGCTGTGCTTATTCTCTTTGCATTGTTTTTTTGTTGTTGTTTTTGTTCATTTATTTTAATGCTTCAGTGTTTCTTCTCTGAAAAAGTTGATACCTGAATGCTAGATAATTAGCTGATGGCCATGTGTGAAATGAATTGCTAAAAAAAAAAAAGAAAAAACTGCCTGTTAATGTCACTTAGACTTATTCCAAATGCGCTTTTGTAAGGCATAACAAAAAAATCTTCGAGGAATGCACAAAAATATTAGTTCCTGTACAAACCAACATGTTACTTATTTTTCAAAGAACAAATTCCATTTGGTTTGAGGCTATTTATTGTTGAAAGTCTCGTAAAAACATTCAAACTTCGCATCTGCTGATTCGTTTTGTTAAATGAGTAAAACAAATATCGAAAAGTTTGTAGTTTACTTGTAGTCTGACAAAGTACAACCCTCTCAAATCTTTGTACGTACAATACTCAAATATTAGAAACTTGTTATGTGGTGTTTATAGATTTGCAGTCTCTGAAATATTAGCAAACTTGTGTGCATTTCGTAACTAGGGAACTAAATATGTCCAAAATGTGTCCCTATCAGTTTGTCAATAAAGATAGTTTTCTTTTACAGCCTTCAAAACTTTTGTATTTGACTTTTCTTAAAGTGCTAATATTCATCCCATATAAAACTGTTGCAAACTGTAAAACTGTCCAAATTCTGCATGGTTTATAACATCACAACATTTAGATTGAAAACTTGTTTTACTCACTTAATGCTGTTCAAAATATATTGTGTATAAACCGTTGATAAATAGTCTGCAATTATTTGTGTTAAGTAGATCGTGAAAAATGTGCATATTATGTCTTGTACAGGAACAACTGACTTCAATAGCATTAAAGACAAATATTTCCAAAATGTTACCTTGGTCCCCCAACAAGCTAATCTCAATTCTTTTTGTATTTAATCATTTTAAAGGGGTCATATCTTTAAAATCAGCTGTTCATTAAGCTTTTGAGCATTGATGTTCATACTATGAAAACATGCTATAAAATTTAGGAAAATGTTTTGACTCTAATTAGTGTGAACTAAATATCTGCCTGTTTTTGGTGCAAAAACAAGTGGATCTGATTTAATATGACCCCTTTAACAAATAATAGTCAAGCTGTTCAACATTAACAATGATTTATACACAATACTAAGAAAATCCTGGAATTTTTTTAATGTGTTTATACCTGTTTTAAAAGCAATAACCCTGTTGCAACCTTGCATCAGAGTCACTAAATCCCTCTGATGGTCACAGAGACTCTACAAATCTGTCTTCTATTGAAAAGGATCTTGAGGTAAGACCTGCAGTGTCACCTCTAAAAGCGCAGATAGATTTCCCTTTTTAAAAGGTAAAGTATACATGCACAAAACAATTTAGATGTTTGGTGCTCTGGTAATATCTGGTAATTTTGCGTGCAAAAAAAACAAAAGAAACGGAATGATATGTATTGTTCAACCAAATCACTTAGCACAAAGACTTTTATAGCCCAGGATGAAAGTTTGTCAGTGAAGATGATTCAAATGTTGCATTCGCTGGCTTAATAAACAACAAAATTGGGAAAGAAGGCGTAAAGTGTAATGCAAGCTTCAAAAAAGGTAATATCAACCCTAAATTTCTCTTTCTCAATCATTGCAAATTCAAATTGCGTTGTTTGCAAATTCAAAAGTCAATATTCTTAAACCTGGCTAACGTATCATAAAACATTCATTTTTCTCAAACTAGTGTGTTGTTTTATATGCAGCTCTTGATTTAAAAACCAAATAGATTGTAGTTTTTAGTCAAAATTACACTTATTAAAAAAAGTGTTCTTGTAGCTGTACAAAATAGTCAAAAAATGTCCTCAAATCTAACAAGCATGTTATGAGATGTGTGTAGAGTTGCACTTGTGTTTGTGAAAGTGAGTTGTTTTTCTTTTTTTGTTTTTTTTTTAATGTGGTCCTGTGTATTAACTCATCTTTTGTGTTGCTCAGTGACTGATGCCGAGAGGTTCTTTCCAGGCTGGCTTTACCAGGCAGCTGCTACAGGTGAGGTGTTTATGTACATAATTACTGACTTGCAAGCATGCAATAGTTTCAACAAGCAAATGTGAAAAGTATCCTTGGTAAATTGTACATGAATAAGAATTGTATATAACATCTTCAGTTAACTTGATCTGTGATTTTGAGCTTTGTAGGTTAGTCTGAGTGTCATGAAACTGATTTGGTCAAAAATGGCTTTTAAATCTCTATGCTATATTATCACCAAATATTGGATTCAATCTTTTTGTCAGCTTGTTTTCTTTCAATTAGCACAGGTTTTGCATTTCGGTATCACTTTATTTCAAGGTGCCGTTGTTACACGTTACATGTACTTACTATTATAATAACAATAAATTATGCATAATTACATGCAAGTAACCCTAAGCCAAACCCTAATCCTAACCATATAGTAAGTACATTTACCCCCGGTTTCACAGACAAGGCTTAAGCCTAGTCCTAGACTAAAATGTAAGTCTGAACTGTTTCAACTGAAAGAAACTTGCAATGACTGATCTTAAAATATATCAGTGCCTTTGTTTTGTCTCAAGATGCACACCAGTGATGTTTTTTCCTAAGCACGTTTATAAAAAATTACTTAAATGTCCTAATTGAACTATGGCTCAATCCTGGCTTAGTCTAAGCCCTGTCTGTGAAACCGGGCCATAGTTAATTAATATTACTCAGTACTTAATGCATAATTACACTAACAAGGACCCCTTAAAATAATGTGTAACCTGCATTTCTTTTTGGAACTGATTGGTTGTTGATCTGAGCCTATACACCTTAATTTTTGAGTGAAAAATGCATTATCTGTGGATAATTCTGGGAATGTTCACTCAAACTGCTCGGATCAATAAGGGCTACGATCAGTCGGTTCCAAAAAGAAATGCAGAACCTGTGAAAATTGGAATAAAAGTTGATTAAAAAGGTCGTATCCCATATTTGGTTATGATGTAGCATAATAAGGAATTTATCAGATGTTTTTTGTAGGCCGGTCATGAAGTGTAAACAGATGGGGGAAAAGATCCCCAAAAAAAGGACAAAAATGATACATTGTTACGAGTGGAAGTTGTTATACCCTGTGTGAGCAAGTCAGCAAGTTTTAGTCCAATGCAAAAACTAGCATTTGGCAAAAAGATCCTCTCCAGATCAAAATGACTGATCAAATACAACATGGCTATAAATCAGGATGTAAGCCATAATTGCCATGTGCATAACTCTACAAACTATAGTCAAATATGAATTCTTGAGTGGTTTTAAACCACCTGAATTCCTTCATGTTTCCATATTTGTGACCCAGGACCATAAAACCAGTCATAAGGGTCAATTTTTTGAAATTGAGATTTATACGTCATCTGAAAGCTTGAATAAAGAAGCTTTCCATTGATGTATGGTTTGTTAGGATAGGGCAATATTTGGTCGAGATACAACTGTTGGGGAATTAAAACCGTTAAAACCCATGGACCAGGTATGATGAACAAAGACCAGGAGCCAGAGATGCGATTAAAGAGAAATTTACTGAAGAAAATAGTTTAGTTTCATCATCAGAAGTCAGCTTCAATACTCACGTGGAGTTCGTAGGCCGCTCTGCTTTACAATACAGAAATCACCACAATTATACCCTGACAGAGGTTGCTGATTACGTCAATGCATAAGTCATCAAAATTCTGATTGGTTCCAAAACCTAGATAAACTTAGACAATTTCCACATATGGACGCAAGCTTGAAGCATATCTTCTGATGACTATTTTGGTGACAAGTGATGAGAGGTCAGACGCAATACATCTCTCCAAAGACGTATATCTGATACGCTGGACATTGGCAGTTGAACGTTTGTCCTGGGACTGTCTGAGCTTCTCCCTGTACAGACAGATACTAACACACATACGCAGAGAAACGCTTATCTTTCTTCAGGGTTGCCTCAGCCCTAAACCTTATCGGGCCTGGTCACACACACAATGAGAGCAGCTTCTTGGAGAGTAAAAAGCAGACTAAAGCCATATTCAACTTATTCTCTAACATGCATAAATGTAACTTTGGTTAATTATTCAAGAAGTATTATAATTAATATTATTATGAAGGCCATTGTAGATCTGCGATCCACTCCTTCACAACTATTTGAAAATCTGGAATCTGAGGGTGCAAAAAAAATCAAAATACTGAGAAAATAACCTTTGTTCAAATGAATTTCTTAGCAGTGCATATTACTAATCAAATGAAGTTTTGATATTTACAGTAGGAAATTTACAAAATATCTTCATGGAACATGATCTTTACTTAATATCTTAATGATTTTTGACATAAAAGAAAAATGGATCATTTTGATCCATACAATGTATTTTTGGCTATTGCTACAAATATATCCATGCTACTTAAGACTGGTTTTGTGGTCCAGGGTCACATTTGGTAACCTTGGTACTGAAAGGTCTGTTTTACTCATGATCTGAAGCCTGATAAAACAGTCACCTTCTATTATGGTATTTTAGGTTCATTTCCTGAACTAAAAGGGTTAATCGTCCAAATCAGTCCATGTAGTGTTGAACTCTACAGCACAGCTACAACACTTGCTAACATGATACTGGGTGGAGATCCAAATTTCTATGTAAAGTTATTTCATGTCTTGTCCTGTTGTCTTGTCTTAATATTACTGGAAGGGTCATGTCAAAGTCCAAATATATTGGACCAAAGAATATTGGAGCCCTGACTGTGGATATGCATTATTTCAGCAGTATTTATGTCATGTATTTATATAGTATATGTTAAGTTGTTAGAAAAGTCTATTTTTTGTCATGTGTAGCACCAAAGTTCCCTCAGTGGGCATTTTGTGAATTCTTTTGGAAAGCTGTTTTCCATCCAGGTAATTGTCATGCATGCTTGTACAGCTCTTTAATCTTTGAGTGGGGAAAGACGAAGTCTCTCAGAGCTATCAGGGTTGTGTTCAGATGTGACACTGTGTACTACTATTGTATGCTATTGTAAGTTTTAGACTTAAAAGTTATTTGGTCTCTAAAAACTTTAACATTTTAATTCGTTCTCTCTGTGTTGCAGGCTTTTGGTGTCATTTTGTACAGAAGAGGAAGATGACACTGCCTTTTTATACAATCTCTTGTGTGACAGGAATATTTAATGAATATTTTAGTTATTTTGGTACTTTTATACATGCATTTTTGGATCCCAATAAATGATTTTATACTGCTTTATTAAAGTTGTATTACTCATTGTGTTTCAAAATGAGTATCGCAGAAGTGTGCACAAGTATGCTTAACTTTTAAGTGAAGAGCTTCTCTGGCAGTTGTAATCATGTAATGAGTATGTTTTAGCCTAAATTTAGGGAGTTATTTAAAAAAAAAAAAATGCTAAAACTATTAAAGTCAGCAGTTTAAGTTTAAGAAAAAATGTTCATGGTGATAATTTAGGCCGATATAAGCAATTAGCAAAAGGTTTGCCTAATGTTTTGGTGAACTTTGTCTACATTGCCCTGCTCATTCTTTAGAAATACTGGCAACTTACTGCTGCAATCAACCAGTCAAAATCAACTAAAGTTTGGCAAGACAAATTTTGAAGGCCATGCAAATGAATACCCTTGTGGTTGCTATGCTGTTAACAGGGTTGGAGGGTAACAGAATACTTTGTAACTTAGTTACGCATTTAAAATACAAGGTATGAGTAGCTGTTTCATTAGTTGCATTTTAAGTGGGTGGTAATCAAATTAGTTACATCCAAAAAGTATTTTAGATGACCAAAGTGATTACTTTAAATTTTAATGTCATTTATTTCATTAAAATATTAATGTAAACTGTAACGGGCAAATAAGAGGATCATTAAAAATTGACTAACTTCACAAGAAAAAAAAAAGAATTTATAAAAATGGCCCCCTAAAGTTTTACATACCCTTGATTCTTAACTGTCTGTCGTTACCTGAGTGATCCATGACCGTTTTTGTGTTTTGTGATGGTTGGCTGTGAGTCCCACCTTTGTCCTGAGCAGTTAAACTGCCTAATGATCTTCAGAAAAATCCTCCAGGTCCTGCACATTCTTTGGTTTTCCAGCATCTTCTGCTTATTTGAACCCTTTCCAACAATAACTTTTGAGATGAAGAAGCTAATACTTACATGCTCCCAGAAGACAAAATAAGTACAATTTACCCTGTTCATCCATTTCCAAAAGTTTATACACCTTAATGCATTGTGTTGCCTATTTGAGCATCATTTTTTTTTTTAAGAGATTGTCTGCATTCTTTCTTTCAAGAAATATTGTGGACAGCTGATGTTGTTAAAGTCTAGTGGATGTCATTTCTCTAGAGGACCCTTTGCATTACATATTTTATATTTTAAAGTATTTGGATTAAGTTACAATACTTGTGTAATCTAACGAAAAATGTTCCAAATTGCTTTTTAAAGCATGTATTTTGTAATCTGTATTGAAATACATTTTAAAAGTAACCTTCCCAACTCTGGCAGTTACTTGGCAGTTAATAGCAAGTTTTACATATGATTTACAGTTTATTTTAATAAATATCAAAAATGTAAAAGGTGTGCATTATAGTTGACACCTAGATGAACACTTTACAGTTTATCACTGTATTCTGCTCACATGCGATTGAGCTTTAAATTATGGCATATTTTGCGTTTGAGCCCATTCGGTACTGAAAAAAGTAGCATTTTTTGCATATGATTTGATAGTTTATTTTAGTAAATATCAAAAATGTAAAAGGTGTCCATTATAGTTTACTCCTACATGAACACTTTACAGTTGTTTTTATGACTGTAAGTCATTCTCCTCAAATGCTATTGAGCTTTAAATGATATATTTGCGTTGCATGCAGAAGTGAAAAATAGCAATTTTTACATATGATTTAGTTTATTTTAATATCAAAAATGTAAAAGGTGTGCATTATAGTTGACACCTAGATGAACACTTTACAGTTGTTTTTATGACTAATTCTCATGCTATTGAGCTTTATTTGAGTTGCATGCAGTAGTGAAAAACAGCAATTTTTGCATATGATTTACGCTTTGTTTTAATAAATATCAAAAATGTAAAAGGTGTGCATTATAGTTGACACTTAGATGAACACATTACAGCTGGTTTTATGATTTGCTCAAATGAGCTTTAAATTATGGCATATTTTGCATTTGAGCTCATTCAGGACTGAAAAGTAGCATTTTTTGCATATGATTTGATAGTTTATTATAGTAAATATCAAAATGTAAAAGGTGTCCATTATAGTTTACACCTAGATGAACAGTTTACACTTGTTTTTATGACTAATTTTCCTCAAATGCTATTGAACTTTATATATATTTGAGTTGCATGTGGTATTGAAAAAGTAGCATTTTTTTTTTTTTTTTTTTACATATGATTTACAGTTTATTTTAACATCAAAAATGTAAAAGGTGTGCATTAGATGAAAACTTTACAGTTGTTTTTTTATGACTGTAAGACATTCTCCTCAAATGCTATTGAGCTTTAAATTATATATATTTGAGCTGCATGCCGTAGTCAAAAATTTCACTTCTTACATATGATTTTCAGTTTATTTTAATATCAAAAATGTAAAAGGTGTGCATTATAGTTTACACCTAGATGAACAGTTTACACTTGTTTTTATGACTAATTCTCCTCAAATGCTATTGAACTTTATATTTGAGTTGCATGTGGTATTGAAAAAAGTAGCTTTTTTTTTTGCATATGATTTACGGTTTATTTTAATATCAAAAATGTAAAAGGTGTGCATTATAGTTGACACCTAGATGAACACTTCACAGTTGGTTTTATGCAGGGGCGGACTGGCCATCGGGAGCACCGGGAGAATTCCCGGTGGCCTGACATCCAATTTGGCCCGCTGCCCTCCTTTTTTTTTTTTTTTTTTTTTTAAATATTGCTGTCTGTGTTGTAGTGGTTGTTTTTGTTGCCTGCCGAATGTACTAAAGCAATTATTTCCGAATTCGCCATTCAATAATAAAACTCTAATAAATCATGAATCCGTTGAACAGCAATGCGATTTGCCTCAGCCAAAAAGGACGTGTGACTCGAGAATGGAGTGGAAGTGCCCAGGTGGAGCAGAGAGGCAAAACTGTCCTTTTCAGGACTTCAAGTGCAGGTCAGTTACATGATCTATAAATAGACTATTGTAGTTTTGTCTTTGTTTACTTAGTTAAACATTAAACTGCTAGCAAATATTAGCAGTAGCAGACAATTACTGCAAAATTACCAAAAGGACATAATTACTATTGTAAAGAGTAGGAATTTAGCAGACAAATATTCACATCGTTTTATAACAGGTTTAGAGGGAGCTAAGGCAGACAACAACACAACCCTTACGAAAAGTAACCGTGGTTTTACTAAAAAATAAAACCAAAAACCATGGTTACTATAGTTAAACCATGGTAACCACAAATTGGCTTTGCTACACTATATAGTTTCACCGTGGTATTTGTAGTACAACTCTGGTTATACAAATGGTAATCAATCCACCAAAAACATGGTTACTACATAGGCCTAATAATACCATGGTTAATTTTCCTTTGGACAAAACATGACCCATGATAATGCAAAAACATGTTCAGTTTTAAGATTGTTCCTCGTTCAAGACGTAGCTATTATTAAAAACAAAAAGTGGATTAAATTGAAAAACAAAAAAATCCACATCCAGGCACTCACATAGCAAGCGAAGTAAAAAAACTTTAATTAGACAGAGCTACATAAAAAAACACCAAGGCGTATCAGCCCAAGTAGGCCTTCATCAGGGTACATTACACCCTTTTTGATATTTTGTTCCCGCTCTGGAGCACCCATAGTCTGCTTGTGATCACTTGACCCCTGGTCTAGATCATTTTCTACGTAGCTATTATTATTGTACTAATTTTGACATTTAGGCAAGATAAAACAATAACACATGGTCCCAATACTTAATTTTTTCTAAAATAAATGTGTACTATGTACAAACAAATTACAAGGTGAAGATGTGTTGATGAAAAAGTGACAGGTACAAGAAAATTAGTGAAAAAGTAAAAATGCACATTAGAGACAGAGATATGTCAGAAAAAATGAAGAGACTAAAAAGAAAAATGGAAGATTAAGAGATAACCTTTAATTATTTTGCGTGGTCCCAGCCTAGGGATTTAAACTTTTTTATGTGATGGTGATGACCATACAAAAAAATATTGTTTTCCGTGGTTTAAATTTTTTTTTTTTTGTGGGTGTATGGAATGGCCTGGATGAGTGTGAGATTTCCCGGCCTGAAATTTTGTCCCAGTCCGCCCCTGGTTTTATGATTAAGTCATTTTGCTCAAATGAGTTTTAAATTATGGCATATTTTGCGTTTTAGCCCATTCGGTACTGAAAAAAGTAGCATTTTTGCATATGATTTGATAGTTTATTTTAGTAAATATCAAAAATGTAAAAGGTGTCCATTATAGTTGACACCTACATGAACACTTTACAATTATTTTCATGACTGTAAGTCATTCTCCTCAAATGCTATTGAAGTTAGAAAAGTGTATACCAATATCGCATGTAACTTTAGAGACGGTCCCTAAATTTGTGAATACTGAACGTCCATCGTCGAGCTAACTTTATCAGTGTGGAAGCAGAGCGCGTTACACGGTTTCCAAGTGCAAAATCTCCATCATCAGGAAAACTTTTCACTTCTTCACATTTGAATATGCTGTGGCGTTTTCTTCTGCTCTGGATTTTACCGAGTCGTGCAGGTCGGTACAAAGATTTGTTTGGTGTTTTGTAATAGTATTTCTGCTTGTAGGACCGCTAAACCGAGTCACTTGTTCTGAAACCAGGTGCTGTTTTTAAACACTGGTTTATAAAATAGGCTACTGGACATCTAGAAACCTGAGGAATCGCAAACGGACTGCAAAACATTGATTTTATTCTTTGAAAATTGTGTTTGCTTTGCCATAAAGGTTTAATTAAAACCTAGAAAGCAAAAATGTGTCGTTATATCCCTGTTTTTTTTTTGTTTTTTTTTTTTTTTTGCATTTTGTTTTGCATCCCATTCTCTTCTAAGTGAACTTGTCTACTTGTCTAATGAAGCTGTGGGGAATAAATTCAAGTTTTGTTTTTCTCGTGTATTTCTTGTGAACCACGCAGTATGGGTCAAAACCATCAGACAATGTTGAGCTCATAACAGGTAGAACATGGAAAAATGGCCTTCAATATGAGGTCTGATTCACTTGATTTCAATGTTTTCACTGATATCTATGATGACAAAAAGTGGACAGGCAACTTTTAAAAACTTAGAAAAGAGATGCATTTTGAAATTCCATTCTTTATTTTGTTGATCCTCTCAGATTTCAAAGTGTAAACTGTGTTATTTTTGGAAAGTTGATCATTTTAAGAACAACTGGTCTTATGTTTTAGGAGGCAGTGAGTTACTGTAACTACTGGGAAACCGGGAGAAACAATTTCTGCAGCTTTTTATTGAAACTCCTATTGTTTGTATGTAGCTTTGATGGAAGTGTTCTTTTTATTCAGAAGACACTACCAATGCGTCAGACACATTTTTCTGTTGTGGGCTGCACAGACCCTGCTTTACACAAACACACTTGTGTTTAGACAAGACACAAGGAGTCTTTCTTCACTTATGCAGGAAATTATAAAATGCAAGTGTCAGCTGGGTGGAAGAAAAAACATTTTTACATGAGGCTGGGTAAGAACAAATGTATATATTTTTTTCTCTCCTGAGTGAACTCTTTCATAAACAATCTGGAAATGGAAGTAATGGAAAATTTATTGTATATTTTATGAGACCAGTCCCCACAGCTCTGTCCATAAGTCATGGCTTGAAATTTGACAAAAAAATAATAATAAAATAAAGATACAGAGTTAAATGTTCCTTTTTTTCCATTTGGACATGCAGACACAATGTTTTATGATGTAATATTCCAGCCAGTTCCAATTCTGACTCAAATGTTGGCAGAATCAACTTTTATCAAGAGAATAGTTTTTTTTGTTGTTGTTTTTTTTCTCAAAGGCAGAGGGCTTGTCCTGTTTTTGTGCAATAGACTGATAGCATTCATTGTGAAAAGGGAGCTGCTCTGGGGAAATATTGTTCATTTTCTCCTTGCCTTTTTGCCTATGCACTTCACACCAAGGCTAAACTTCAGTTGCTTTTTTAAAGTCACAGATCTAACTTATAGAAAGTATTTTGGATGTTTGTCTTTGAGTCAAGTGTTCAGATGAATGGCATCATCTGGCTGTATCCTAGCATTCTTTAGAGTCTTCATGCAGTGTTGTTTTAGTTCCCCTTTATCTGCTATCGCCATTCATCCTTGAGTTCTTACATCATGTGGTAACAAAGAAAAGAAGGTCAAGTTACTGTTGCTTCAGGCTTTTTTCTATTTGAGTCCAGACCGCTAATGTTGTTCTAATAATTTGCACCTAGTTGGATGCACTTGTTGGTTTTTCCATTTGATGCAGTAATTAAAGTAGGAGTGGACTTTTCCACACTAAGATTTTTTTTCTTGAACAGTAAATCAGCATATTAGAATGATACCTGAAGGATCATGTGACACTGAAGACTGGAGTAATGATGCTGAAAATTCAGCTTTTTCATCACCAGAATAAATTACATTTTAAAAATAAGTGAAAATAGAAAACAGTTATTTTAAATTAAATTGTAAAAATATTTCACAATATTACTGTCTTTGCTGTGTACTAAGTGAACATTTCACATATGCCAGTCCAGTTAAAAGGAAATACAATTTTATAAATGCTATTTTGGTCTTAGTGTTTAATTTAGTCATGATAAATATGTCTACTTGAAATATGCGTTTGACTGCAATGACTCAGTAAAATATATGCTGACAAAAAATTAAAGACTATTATGTTGACAGAAAACTGTCAAAGAGAGTGGTTGTGGGTGGGTGATTGGCTCCATACACTTTAGATAAACACATAGTCCACCCAAAAATGATCATTCTGTTGGCGTTCAAAAACTGTATGACTTTTTTCTGTGGAACACAAAAGAAGATACAATTACTCTGTGTTTTTGGTCCATACAGTGGAAATCAGTGAGTTGTTTGAACCTCAACTTTCTTCAATATATCTTCGAGTTCTGCAAAAGAAATGACGTCATACAACAACATGAGTGTGTGTAAATTATGGCATCATTTTCATTTTGGATAAACTATCCCTTTAAATCAGATCATAAAAGCATTACAAGAGGACCAAGGATTTTCCAGAACATCTTTCATTAAAAACTTAGACTGATTAGACTAATGCCAAACCCAGTTGCCCCTCATTATCTTCAGGAGTGGTAATTAGATCTCTGGTTATAGGGCTTATAATGAAGAAGGTCTTGCTATGACGTTGTAGCAACCGTACACAAGGGAGGCTTAGTTTGAAGATGAAGACAGGTAAACAAGGATTCTCAGAAATTTCTCAGCGTGTGTAAACAAGTTCGTCATGAGTAAATGTTCAGTCACAGTTGACTTCATGAAAATGCCTATTCCAGAGCTGGCATACAAATCACAACATTTTTTTTTTTTTAGTTGCTAAGGTGTTTTGAGTTTTCAGTGCATTAGAAGGCTGTTGCTAGGGTGTTTTGTGTGGTTTCTAGGGCCTGTGTAATATTCCATTCTCTAGAATGTAGATTGAATGTTCTCCTTTAGTATAGCACTGTTAGATTTTCTTTGCTTTTTTGTTGTTTGTCAAACATCACTCTGAAAGTGTAAAGTTAGATTGGTGTGTCAGTTGATAGGAACATGGTCTTTAAATACCGCTCGCATATCTTTATCTCTGGCCTCCAAACACCTTTCTGAAAAGATAACAGTGAACTCATGCTTTCCATGTCATGTGGCTGTTTGATTAGTGGTGCAGACGTCATTGTATTGTAACTGAGGGGGTTTCTCAAACTTTGGAAATAAACTCCAGCAGCATAGAAAGGATCTAAGCCAAATCTAAAGAGTGATACACTAGAATGTCCCTCAGACAGGAAGGCTGACACCAGTCTAGTGGTTTATTGAAGGAAATAGTCTTCGGGTGTAAATAATCCCATATACTTTGTCAGAGGGTCTTCAGGCACTCCTACATGCTTGAAAATAAAGGCTATTGCATTGGTGGTTTCATGAAGAACTTTTAAGATCCATGGAAAAAGGTTCTTTACATTTTTTAAAATGTTTTCCACATTAAGAAAAAAAAAAAGGTTCTTCTATGGCATCCCTGGAAAACACCCTTTTGGTACCTCTAGAGGGTAAGAATAATATCTTGGGGATTTGAGGTTGGATTTTGTGGGGACAGTGAAAAAATCCCTAGCAACTACTAAACACTTTATGCACTGCATTGACAAAATTGCAAGTAAAATTGCTGGTTTCCAGCAAATGTAAGAACATGGGAAAGATTTTCAGGAAAGGCTCTATTTATGAAACCTAACGGAAGGAGACTGGAGCCAGGCTAACTCCAACATGGTTGTGGCTCGTTTTGCACAGGTAAGCACAACTGTTTCCTCACAGTCTGGGGCGCTTATAGGAAATGGCTTTGAATGGGGTCCTTTATCTGGTAGTTTACTTCTTGCGAATAAGTTAAGCTGACCTAACCCAGCCTGTCACATTCCATAAGATTGGAGATTGGGGAATGTGTTTGATTTTTTTTTGCCAGACACCTGGACTGGAAAAAATTGTGCATTCTTGAAGTTTTTTTTAAACTGGATTGGTGAACCTGAAATCACAGACAGGGGGGAAGTCTCAACTATAGACTTAGAGTAGAGTTTGTTCCTTGCCCAGAATAGAACACAGTTGCTACATAAGAGGATATATTCCCGATTATACTAAGCTTGTACTCTATGCTGTTTCTAAGCTTTGAAAGCTCAAGTTTTATTCTGTCACATACAGAAAAAAAACTTTATCGCAGATACAGACAAATGTGACCACAAAACCAGTCTTTAGTACAGGTATATTTGTAGCAATAGCTAAAAATACATTGTATGGGTCAAAATTATCGATGTTTCTTTTATGAACATTTCATGTTCAGTGAAGATATTTTGTAAATTTCCTACTGTAAATATATCAACTTCATTTTTGATTAGCAATATGCATTCATTTGGACAACTTTAAAGGTGATTTTCTCAATATTTAGATTTTTTTTTGCACCCTCAGATTCCAGATTTTCAAATAGTTGTATCTCGGCCATATATTGTCCTAGCCTAACAAACCAGACATCAATGGAAAGCTTATTTATTCAGGTTTCAGATGACATATAAATCTCAATTTCAAAAAATTAACCCTTATCATGGTTTTGTGGTCCATAGTCACAAATATAGACAAATAAGCCATGTCTGTTTGAAAGATACTTAAGAATAGGGATGTACAGTTACATAACTGTCGTTATGTAGGGGATAAAGTTCATCCAGCTGGTTGTTATCACAGAATAAAGCCAAACAGGGTGGTCTTGTCTCATTTTACAATAACAACCGGTTGGATGTAAATGATATCTTTTTTTATTACACTGCTGCTTAACCCTCTGGTGCCTCTTTGGTCATTTTTGACAAAGATTGTTTGATTTTTTTTAGAATTTTTAAAAAATGGGACAAAAATTGTTTTAAATACTAGGCATCACAACAAGTGTATGAAAGACATTGATTTGTCTTTTAAAGATTACATTTCACTGATTCTTGAGAAGTGGGACAGAACAGGGTGCAATATTGAAAAAAACAAAACCTTGTACTCAGACAAATGAAACTACATTTTTGTTTCTTACATGTACTAAGCTACTGAGCTATGCTTTGATTCAACCTCACAACTTTTCTCTTTTTATCAAAATGTGCTTTTTACCTTGCAATCACTTATTTTGCAGTCAAGCAATCAAGATGTTTTTATCATTTCAAAACACATTCTAATGTTTAGCAGACAGATTACATTTTCACATGTGACCAGCAATTCCTCAACAAATATAAAATATCATAATCAAATATTATCAAACTACTCATCTGACGGTGGTGACGAAAACCTGAATTTGTAGTCATTTTAACGATCAAATACATTGAATCAATCAATTACTGTATTGAAACAAACACAACAAACAATGAGTATATTATTGTTTATAAAGCTTTTATTCAAGATTCACATTTAAGTATTTTGATATATAATTGGAACACAAATGATCTATTGTCTCTGATCTCAGAACAGTATGTCTGCTGTGCATCTGCTGTGGTAACACAGTAACTTTTAAAAACAGTTAAATGAACAAATAAAACAATTAGTTGTTACCTCTATCCATTTACATTCACCAGGATCTTAATATTCACATTTAAACATCTTAACAAATGATCCAAAAATGATATGTTTTATCCAGTGTTATGTGTTCCCTCAACCCTAACTGTGCTCGAAGTGATGACTATCAATCCACAAAAGCAATATATGCTGTATATTTAGTATTTATACATTATTAAGAAAATGTAAACACTATTTTATATTTAATGTAATTAAAAATGACTTGAAAACCACAAAAATATGATGACTTCACGTTGAATCTCAACTCCGTCATCGGCCCGTCACCACCGTCAGACAGAAAAACTTACGGTGGCGACATCTGACGGTGTTGACAAATTTGGCATTTCTTTCATAAAAAAATTGGAGTTCATGTAGTAGCCATTTTGTTTTCTCTGTTGATGCTAGATGCTAATATAGAACCTGCTTTAGGAGAATAAAATGATCTAAACATTTCAATTAATTTCCTCAGAAATTTTAAGATGGTGTTGACATAGTATGGTTACGACACATGAAATATTAACATTAGGATTTAAAATAATATAAAACTATAAAACTTACCAGAGCCTGTCTGACGTTGATGTACTCTGCAGAGGTGGAATGTGGCAAGGTCATGTGAACGTCACAGAAATGGGATTCGAATTTTAAACAACTCGTTTCAGCGGTTCAGAGTCGACTTTTCTTTTTGAGAGACAATAACTATTTAGGATGCACTTTAAGCTTTACAAATTTGCAGACTGTTAACATTCACATTCAGCTATGTTACACACTGCATGAAAGGACATTTCAAAAATCCATAGGGGCACTTTAATATTGGGTAATAACTGATAGAGTAGCTACTGATATATTGTGTATTCCAGTTTTTGTGTACTATGGAGTAACTACTTCTTTGCAACACAATTTTGCTTTGAAAGTTTGTGGTTTGTTCTCTCGGTTCCTGAGAAAAAATACTGTCAAATTACACATAAAACTTAGATTTGACAAAGAGGATTTTGTTTTAAATTGTTGGCTATGTTTAAACAAAACAAATAACATTTTTTATCGTAGTGTAAGTTATTGCAGTGTTTTCCATGTCCCAGGCTCGTGGCTGCATATTAAAATTGTAAATGTTTACAATATTTATGTTTTTATTATATAGAAATATCCTATTAACAACTTATTCGAATCTGTTAAATAAATTCTCTTTTGCTTTATCTTTTCTGACACTGTACAGTAAAACCATTTGTTAAGAACATTTCTACCATTTCCAATTCAATTGTGTGTAACTGAATGTTTAACATGTACTGCATGGAGACTCTTCCATTAAATGGTGCTTTATAGCAGAGTTATTGAGGAGTTAACTCTGAGACATTAGTGCTGTCGCCATCAGCCAGTCAATTATCAGTAGTGTGAAATGTGAAACCCGAGCCCTTTCAGTGTAGAAACAGATGTCATTTATCATGATACACACCATTGTTTTCATTTGTACCATCACAACAGTGACTTTGCTATTAACTTCCTCCTTTTAAATTATTTTTATATTTTAATGTCTTAATTATGGCTTACTTTCACTCCTGCTTTTTTTTGTTGACTGGAGATTTGTTAACGTTTGGGCTGATAGGACTGTATTTTGTGGTTTACTGTGTGACTAAAACAATAGCATCTCTATAGTGATAATCGCCTCTGAAGAACAGTGTCCTTCACTCCTATCGAAGTGCCAGGATTCCCATGGTCATGAAAAAGATTTCAATTTTGAATAGACAAAAAATATTTAATATTGTATTAAATATTTTTTGCCAATTCAAATGAAAAAAAAAATCCTTATGCATTCATCAATAACAACTGCAAACGTCATGGAAGTTTATTCAGAAGTCCTAGGAACATTGTGGGCTGGAAGCTGACCTTGAAGTTGTCAATATCAAACAATTTTTTATGATTATTGTAGTTTACTCATATCCAACTGCACATGGGTTGCCTTTGTGGAAGCATCTCAGAGAGGTTTTCATGCTGACCTTGTATTTTGTGTAATCATGCAGCAGTAACAAGCTCCAAAAGCAACACCCATGGATTCAGACCATTTATCATCACACTAGAACAAACCCAGTAACCGCATCCTTCTGTTGACATCCAGACAATGGCTCTTTTACCAAACGTGCTCAAGTGTACTCCCAACAGACAGTTCTAGAAGCCCGTTTGTATAATAATTATAATTTAATTCTTATATACTGTATATATATATATATATATATATATATATATATATATATATATATATAATGTACAACAGTTCTTTCTGGTCCTTGAATGTGATTGGCTGATAAGAGTACAATATTAGAGTGATAACAGAGCTCCTCCAACCGTTTCACCGTTTGTATCACTCCGCTTGCTCACAGTGAGTCATGGCGGATGCCCAAATCCACTATAATTTAAAAATAACACTGTTTTGTGTCACGGAATGTAGTTTTAAGAGTTTTTTTAGGCGAGAATGTAGTTGTTTAGACTTCAAATATGCGGTTTGTTAATAAAGATAATGTCTATTTGAAAATTTGGAGATGTGAGCTCCAGGGCGACAGCGGGTGTTCAGTACTCAACACTCCGCCGAGAGAAGCCTCACCGTGGCCAGATCTTCTGGAATTTGCCACTGGCTCTGATGCCTCTATAGTAGTTAAACATGAAATATAATTTGTTTGGGTAAATCTAACGAGCAGCCTTTAGTCTCATTAATCTATTATTTGTTCCAGAGCAAACTGTTTTGGCTGAGGGCAAAATCTCATCACGTTGTATTTTATGTAACTTCGATGCTATATAGCGCTGTATTTTTGTACTGTTGACTGAATTGCCTAGCAACTTTAATGACTGCTGTTGTTGCTGTTTATTAAACATTATTATTATTCAATAAATAATATTTTATATACATCATATTATTTAATATTGCGAAACAGTGTGTGTGATTGTGATGGGGATTTTAGTGACATTGTTCCGACATTAAATGGCAACAAGAGACTGTTTTCCGAATCAGCTTTAAAGACTTTTATGTTGAAAGAGACTAAAGCGTTGTTTTGAACAAGAAAGTGATTTTTACTTTCTAACAACAGCTTGTACGCAGCCAACAAATGCACTGAGCAGCGCTGTCATCGGCCGAATCATAGCTGTGCCAATATACAGCAATATCTCATCCGTACTCGTGTGATATTGCTCATATATACATACATTTGATGAACAGAAATAGAATAATGAGTCCCTGAACAGAGCCAATGTCAAAAATAGCATTTAAAGGGATAGTTCACCCAAAAATGAAAATTCTGTCATTAATTACTCACCCTCATGTAGTTCCAAACACGTAAGACCTCCGTTCATCTTTGGAACACAAATTAAGATATTTTTGATGAATTCTGACAGCTCTCTGAATCTCCCATAGACAGCAATGTAATTACCATGATCAAGGTGTAGAAACGTAGCAAGGACATCGGTAAAATAATCCATGTGACATCAGGGGTTCAACCGTAATTTTGCAAAACTACATCGAGATTACTTTTTGTAACGACTTTATTCAACAATTTGTCTCCTCCGCCTCACCCTGCCGCCATCTTGGAGAGTATCACATACGGAAACAACGTACATACTGTAGCTTCGTAAAATTACGGTTGAACCCCTGATGTTACATGAATTATTTTACCGATCTCCTTGCTATGTTTCTACACCTTGATTATGGTAATTACATTGCCCAGAAAGCTGTCAGAATTCATGAAAAATATCTTAATTTGTGTTCCAAAGATGAATGGAGGTCTTACGAGTTTGGAACAACATGATGGTAAGTTATGAACGAATGAATGAAACACATTTGTCTGTGTGAGAAACAGTGTCTCTTCCGCGGCTCGGTATGCTTTCAACTCGTTTTTTTTATTCTCGAGCAAGATACTGTACGACATTCACGTTACATGATTTCACAGATTTTTACGTAGAAAGGGCGACACCGCACCGCATTAAAAGAAATGATCATTCATGCTTTGATGACCGCTGGCCAAATTCAAAAACGAAACTAAAATTAAATCATCTTTGAGAGCAAGGGGGCCCCTTGGTGTTTCGGGGACCATACACGGCTTGCGTATTTTGCGTATAGGGAGGATCGGCTCTGGTTGGGTGACTGTCTACTAAGGCTATTACATGTTCAAATGAAGTTTTGACAAAAGAGAGGTTTTATAAAATGATAAACCTCACATTTCAGCCTTTAAATAATTTTTTAAGAAAAGGATGAGCCAAATGCTAAATTAAAGATATTTATCTGCTTCATGAGCCATTCTACATAGGCTTTCTTATTATCCGAAGTGTTGAGATTTTCTAGAAAGCTCATTAGCTGGTTTTCCATCTGCCAGCTAAGATTTACAGCAAAAATTTGGTCCAATTTTCGCATTGGTCTGACCACAAATGGCAGACAGGCTGAATGAAAGTGTAACTCCACTTTCTGGCAGCAGGTGGCGCTTATGAAACACCAGAAATACAGCTGCTTCTGTAAACAAAGCAGCGCTGCGCTTATAAAGGCTACTTTACACGTAATACTTTTTTGAAGACAGTCGGTTCCAACTTATGCATTCGTAAAATTCATTCATTCTTACATTTTTTTCATATAATATTACTCAGCACTCTGCCTTCCATCATGTTTTCACACAAGACGAAACCCTCACTGCATGTTGCGTTACACAGATGCATGTGCAATAGCCGGTTCATTTTTAGCCGGTGTTTACGGTTCATTGAACAAGCATGAAGAACATGTTTAAAACACTTAAAGCTCTGTAAAGCATATTTGGATTTTACAAAAGTACTTTTAAGGTATAGTATATCCTGGAAAAATGGATGTTTCTTTTTGTATACATGCCAGTGTTGTTGAATATACTGATTTGAACATCCTCTCACTCTAATCTTTTTCATCTCCAGACTCCTTTAGCGTCACAGTACCCTCCAGTCCTATACTTGTGGTCCGAGGAGCCATGGCACTTCTTTCCTGTGAATTTGAACCAGACTTTAACATCTCTAATTTGGTGATCACATGGCAACGGCAGGAAGACTCACGAGTGGTCCACAGCTTCTACTACAAGAAAGACCAGCTCGAACGACAAAGCTCGGATTATTTAAACCGGACAAAGTTAAATCACGAGGAAATTGCTCAAGGAAACGCATCCCTGAATATAGCCAATATTGGACTGAAGGATGCAGGGAACTACCTGTGCATAGTGAGCAACAGCAAGGGTACTGACAGAGGAGTGGTGCGGTTGGTTTACACAGGTACGCCAGTGTTATTTTAGTATCATTGAGAGTAGCGTTTATTTTTATATATTTTTAATATTATTAGTATCATTGAGAGTAACATTTATTTTTATATATTTTTAATATTATTATTTTTTAATTTGTTTCATTTTAATGTTGTTTGTTTTTGTCATTTTTATTAATTTTTTATTATTTTTTCAGTTTTAGTTATTTTAGTACATCGTCAGAGTGAAAATGAAAAAGAGAAATGTTACTGTTTTTTTTTCAGTTAAAGTTTATTGTTATTTTAAGGAACAAAGGTTTTTTTAGGTTTTAGTTAACTTTAGTAATAACCCTGCGAAACATTAGTCAACAGACGAATTAAAGCAATTCTGTTATGTAATTCCAAACCTGTACATTGTAATGTTTTTGGTGCAACACAAAATAAGAAATGGAAAAAAAGGGAATTGAGAATATGTATAATATTACAGACCCTAATGCCAATTTACATTTTTTCTTTGTTTGCATTTAAACAAGTCTTGTACGCTGTACAAATGCATATACCAAGTGTAGCAAATCAGCTCAAAAGGGAAATGTATATAAACAATTACAATTAATTATGATTAATTACAATTATTTATATCAGCTGCCAGTAGTAACTGTAGCAGAATTAAATTTCCATCAGCTAATCTGTTCGTCCAGC
The DNA here is from genome assembly GCA_021397915.2 of Tor tambroides. Taxonomy (NCBI): domain Eukaryota; kingdom Metazoa; phylum Chordata; class Actinopteri; order Cypriniformes; family Cyprinidae; genus Tor; species Tor tambroides. The sequence continues at coordinate 18,886 of JAFVLL020013218.1, read as the reverse complement.
AAACATTCAGTGTAAGTTCTTATCAACTCTAGGAAAGGATATTTTCATGGCCACAGAAAACACCTTCCTACAGTATTAATGCATTAGAGCATGTAGCAAGGATCAGAATCGTAAAGGGACATTAATTTGCAAGGCAGAATCAGAAACTCATGTAATTTGTGCACAAGGGTTTTATTAACTAAACACCAACTAGTCTAACAAACAAACGAACATACAATCACTCATACATGGGGAAAAGTGCAAATGGTTGAATGGATGATGGATGAAACCATCAGGAAAACCAGAGAATGAAGCTATGAAAAGAGTCAGTTAACCACCTGAGTAAATCCATCAGCGCTGTTTCTAACGTGGTCTATAGCTTATACTAAACCTCTGTTTCGTTTAGTTAAACGTACGATACTTGCATTACCTTGGTCGTGGACGAGTGTGTGGATGCAGTCTCGGATGAAAGTCTTGATGGTTTTAAGGTTTGGACTTCACGTTCTTCTGGGTTGAAGAGTGATGAATTCCAAAGATGTCCTGACTCGATGGTGATTGGGAGTTTCTTCCCAGGTAGAAAGTGAAAAAGAGCTAAGAGAGAGATCTGCTGAGATCCGAGGATCTTTGGTTGAATGGAAAGTCAAGGCCACAAGGCCTGGCACAAAAACTTAAGGGTTGCCGAGGAGCTCACATCCTCATCTTCTCAGTATCTAACAGAACCGCAGACTGTGTGCCGCCGGTTGCTGGTTGCACCGGCCCTGGGACTTAGTCACCAGAAGACGAGAAGGTGATGAGAGACGAGTGAAGAGAGTACAAAAGCGGGCGGGTCACTGAAGTGAGGCCTTTTGAACTCTGTGGAGGTCACACCTCTTGGGGGTCAAAGAACCAATGGTGACTCACTTTTGGAGGGAAAGTTTACGACTCTTTGTCTCCAAGCATGGTCATTTGCATATGTAACTGGATCAGAGGTTGATACACAAACTCGTAAAGACTCTTAGAGCACTAATATATTGCATAGGTATCAACATATAATATACACTCTCAATTAGATCATCCGAAGACGAATTGATAGAGACCAAACATGGTATAAGTGAGGTGATATTAACTAGTGATCTATCATAAGCATGCGTAAAACAGTATACAACACAAAGGAACATATACAAGAACAGTAATAATATACACAATGACCTGAAGGATATGTGTTCATTCAAATAAAGGATTTTCTATGAATTAATTAGAGAAGAGTCTATTTTTATGGCATAATGTCTTTCCTAAGATTCAAAGATGGTGAGAGGGAGAACATGCCATTAGGTCATAAAGTTTATCTGGTCTGGCTGAGGTGTTCTGGTTACCATGGTAACCGGGGGCCTGGAGTCATTCACAGACACACTGGCACCCAGTCTGTGTATTGGGTGAGGGGTGTGTGATTATTTGTCAATCTAATGAAAAATTGTGTCTGATTGGTCCAAATGCCACACAAGTCATATGGATTCATGTTCTGTCATGTCATTTTGACTTGTAATAGTTTGATGTGAGATGATCTGATAAATCTTCGTGTGTTTTGTGTCTTCAGCCTTCTATTCGGAGCCGAGGTTAAGCATCCATCTCAAATCCACCGACGTGACTGTCCAGTATGAGGTGGAGGGCTACCCGAGGCCAGAGGTCATGTGGCTGGGGTCAGAAGGTCAGAATCTTACTGACGACCTGGAGGTTTCGTCTGCATCAGACGGAGGAGTGTACTACTTAAAAAGCAGCTACGTAACCCAGAGTCCAGCGTTCAATGTCACATTTACTCTGAAAAACCCTGCTGCGCATCAGGAGCTACAGAGGCATGTTAACCTCAGCTATGGTAAGCACTGCTTTCTGGATAACATTGTAATTGATTGTATTTCATCAATGATTTAATTAGATTTTATTTTGTTCACTTGTTTACTGCTGTTGCAATGATGAATTTTTACACATCGTACAAAAGTTTGGAGTTGGTAAGACTTTTTTAAGTTGCACCAAAGCTGCATTTATTTGATTGAAAATACAGTAAAACAGTAATATTGTGAAATATTATAACAATTTAAATAAATTCTATTTGAATATATTTTAACATGTTAAAATAAACTGATTTGCTGCTCAGGAAACATTTCTTATCATCAATGTTGAAAACAGTTGTTATACTTCATATTTTTTGTGGAAACTATATACATTTTTTTCAGGATTCTTTTTCATTCTCTGATGTTTTGAGAGTTCAGAAGAACCACATTTATTTGAGATGGAAATCTTTTGTAACACTGTAAGTGTTGTAACCTATACCAGCATCCAAAACCTCACATACTAAAAAAAAATATATTTTTGTGGTACACCAAGAAGGAGTGTCATGGTGAAATGGGAGTACTTCAAAATAATTCCCTTTGGAATTCCCAAGTCTGTTAACAAGTCATTGACATTGACAAACAGTAAACTCCTTAAAGAACTCCTTCAGAAACCCAAATGACATTCTTATTTTAGGGAGATGTTGTTTAATCCAGATAGCATAAATGATTGAGGTCTGGATGAGTCAGGCATAAAATGTGTCCATATAATTCTTGTGCTGCATTCCAAGTGTTATGAAATCATATTTGTATGAGGAATATCTAGCAACTGCTTCGACTTTGAAAAAATGTAAAGATCGTATTGATCTTATCAAGCAACAGGTAAAAAACTTTAGGATCTTATCAAGCAGTACGCAAAAATAGTGAAGATCTTACCAAGCACTATGTAAAAACGTGAAGATCTTATGAAGCAGTATGCAAAAAAATGTAAAGATCTTGTGAAGCAGCATGCAAAAAATGTAAAGATCTTGTGAAGCAGCATGGAAAAAATGTAAAGATCTTGTGAAGCAGCATGCAAAAAATGTAAAGATCTTGTGAAGCAGCATGGAAAAAATGTGAAGATCTTTTATCAAGCAGTATGCAAAAAACAAATATTTTATTGAACTTACGAGCAATACACAAAAAAAAATTTAAAGATCTTATCAAGCAGTATGCAAAAAAAGTAAAGATCTATCAAGCGGTAAGCAAAAAAATGTAAAGATTGTATTGATCTTATCAAGCAGTATGCAAAAAAACCCTGTAAATATCTTATCAAGCACTATGCAAAAAACATTAAAGATCTTATTAATCTTAAGCAGTATGCAAAAAGTGTAAAGATCGTATCAATCTTATCAAGCAATGTGCAAAAAACTTAAAGCTCTTATTGAACTTATCAAGCAGTACAGAGAAAAGCAAAGATTTTATCATTCTTATAAAGCAGTAGGCAAAAACAAATCTTATCAGCCTTGCAAGCAGCATGTAGAAAAATGTAAATAAACATCTTAGCGACCTCATCAAGCAGTATGCAAAAAACATAAAGCACGGAGGGTCAACCAGAGGCAGAAATAGCATTATTTTGGAAAGAGTTCATTAAGCTTTCAGCTCATGATACGGGGTTGTAGAAGGCAGCATTTTAACACCAAAATTGTAATTAAACATCACTGAATTTCATTACAAATCATTTGAGCGACTAACGTGAAATTTGTATTTTCAAATTTGAAGATACTGAATTCAAGTACTTTGTTTGTCCTGTTTTGCTTGAATGACATTAAGCAATAGAATCCACATTGGGTGTGGATTCTAATAATCTGTAATGTCTGAGTGGCTGGAGAGCTAATTATCCGTCAGTCTGTCTGTCTGCACCAATCCCACATTTGGAGTCATTATTGGCCTCAGCTGTGTTGATTTGTTGATAGAGTACAAAGCTAAATTGTTTTGGGAAACAGCATGCGGAAGCTGGGGGAATGTTGCCTGAATGAGGCTGTGGTTCCTGTGGGCACTGGGCAGAGTTATTGGCTACTTATTTTTCCCACTCTGTCTGTGCTAAATGTAGGCTAGTCTGTTGGTTTTACCTTTTTTGTTTTGCAAAACTGTTTTATTTTTAAGTTTGATTTTCTTTTTTTCCTTTTTTTTTTTATTGCAGTCAAAAGTTGAAGTAGACATGAGTTTCAGAATATCTGCATTATTGAAAAATACTTGAGCATCAGGGTTACGTCATGTCAGCTCATGTTCTCTAGCACATTCTGAGATGCTCCTTGAAGCGAGAAAATCACATTGTACAAAGAGTCACGTGATATTTACTTGACATGCATTTGGTTTGTAACCTCAAAGAACCAGTGCAGTGAATCTCTGTCTTTGTTCTGTGAGTTCTTGAGAGCAGAATCAGTCCTTCATTGTCTGATAGCTAACAGGTTTGTCTGTTACCCATTACATTCATTTTCCTCTGGCACAGTTTTGAATAAGCATCACCCTAGTTTAGGAGTTAATTCCCAAACTGGCATCCATTTTAAGAATAAAAGTCACATTGTTGGGAAAGTGACACCGCAAGTGATTACGACACAAAAGCCTGTTTGTCAGTCTTTAACCAATGACAATCAGGAGCTTCAGCACTGCAGCTGATTCACTGATTGACTTTTGCAACATCAACATTCATGTCTTTTTGCTGATTTGTTTACAGGGCGTTTTGCAAGCATTGTAAATTGCATACAGTTTGAGGAATCTGTCAGCAAAAAATGTTGACATTTTAGATCCTTTCCTTCCTTTCTTCCACTGAAAGTGTTTGATGATGCAAAACTTTCTGAAATGTCAAATTGCATTAATGTATTTGAGACATTTCAGTGTAGATCCATAATCTGTGGTCATACTAGAAAATGAGCGGGGATAGGATGTATAGAATTGTTCAGCATGGACAGTAAAACGTATAATGTTTTTATAAAGATTTCTGTTAAAAATATTATGTTGTTCTTTTGAATTCGTCAAAGAATCCTGAAAAAAAAAAAAAAATCATGGTTTCCACAAAAATATTAAGCAGCACAACTGTTTTCAACATTGTTAATAATCAGATGTTTCTTGAACAGCAAATCAGCGTATTAGAATGATTTCTGAAGGCTCATGTGACACTGAAGACTGGAGCAATAATGCTGAAAATTCAGCATGGCTTCACAAGAATAAATTACATTTTAATATACATTCAAATAGCAAACATGTATTTTAAGTTTTAATAATATTTCAAAGTATTAAGGCTTTTACTGTGTCAAATAAATCCAGCCTTGGTGAGCATAAGACACTCTCAAAAAAATCGTACCCACCCCAAACATTAGAACAGTAGTGTATGAAAGTTATAAATTAGGCATAAAACGTTAACGTCAACAAAAAATGAAAAGAAATTCAGATTCATCAGTTCACATTATTACAAAGAAAAAAATCATTCGACATTGAAAATGTTGAATATTATTGAATATCCCTTTTAAAATGTCATTACAGAAGGTGTTAATATATATGGAGTCACCTTTCATCTGTCTTTTATTTTAGATGGGAACATGAGCTCCAGTAAATCAGTTGTGGTTCTGTCTGTATTGTGTTTTTTCCTCCTGTGTTCGACGGGTCTGCTTCTGTGGTTATACTGTCATGACAAACGCAGATGACCTCTTGTCCATGCTGAACTGCTGGAAATAACTGTCCCTGTGCTGAGTACCGACTACTACTGCTATTCCAATATTATTTTTGGGCTTGTATTTTTATATTTAAAAGAATTCTGCTGCTCTACTAGATTTATATAATGCTGATTTGAGAGAGAAGCACGAGAAATCATTGAAGTTGAAGTGTGTGATTTTTGTTGAATTACATTGTTTCACTTGCTGTCCTAATTTCTTCACTAGCGACTATCCTGAGCTGTTACGTAAAACCAGAAAAAGTCCTTTTTAGAGCGTTCATAAAAAATAAGACTGGGAATGCTTAAAATGTTGTACAAAAATCAACCTAGTCTCATGGCATTTTCGTACCTGGGTGCACTTTTTAGCGAGACACGAAATACGTACCAATAACTACATATTACTGCAGTTTCAGTTTCCAAAAGACACAAACACTAGAGGCAGTAAAACTCCGACACCTTTTACTCCTTTTCACAAAAATTTACAGAGTTTTGATTAAAAAAAAAAAAAAAGCCTATTTTTCGCACACTTACTTTAAGAATATCATGTTACGACTTCAAAACAATATTAATATGCTGGGAGATTTGAAAACTGATGCTTTGGAATGTTAGCATCGCACATATCCAGCCTCGTATCTATGAGCTATCATAGATGGTAAGTTTCTTCGGTAGCTCACGGAGTACGGCGTCGTACTTAGGAGGCGAAGAGCTCCGGTTCGAATCCCGTGTAACTATGATTCGACAAAACACTTAAAATCTACATGAAAGGAAGTTGAAATGGCAGGGATGCATCAACAAATACGTTTTTATACCAGTTTTGCATTTGTTAACACTATGGGGTAGGTTTAGGGTTGGGTTTGGTGTAGGGCATATTTCCAACATGATAGAGCATTAACGTTTAGGGACAGACCCCGGATATTTGAATTCTGAACCGCTACAATACGTACGTGTAGCAACATAATAAAAACACAGCAATACGTACCTATATAAACATAATAAAAACGTGCCAGGGTTCACGTATTTAACCTGTGTTTTAGCGCCACTCAGTGGACATTTCTCTTTGAAACTGCGGCGAAACGTGCAGTAAGGTACGTAAAACGGCGTCGCACAGAAAGTGCAAAGAGGTACATATTTTTATGAGACCAGGTTGACAAAAATCATTTTGCCAAATGAATCGCTACTTTTGAATGGGCGTTTATGGAAAAAGCTGTTTTTGGAAAACTAAATTGACAACAGTAACATGACCATGCTAACCATTGTAACAACACTACCATGAATTTAAGGCAGGACTATCAATCTTTTTTAGTCTGTTTGGCGCCACAGAAATGACACACTTCAGCTTTAAAAGTGGCGGCTCAATGAAGACGGATATATTTTAAAACATTGATTATATGAATGTTTGTATATGTAATTTACATATTACTGAAAGAATATTCGAGACAAACCGCACTGTATACCTGCTGATTTTGAAGGTTTTTATCATGCACAGCCTTACTGGAGAAGTTTACTTTCACTGTAGCATTAATATTAACAAGACCAAATGAAATGTATTTTCACTCTTATTAACTTTAGTACAAAACATAAGCTTTAGAAGTGTTTAATATTTATTATATTATATTATTAAGACATTTTAAAATATCTTTATATCAAAACCAAATTAATCCAAACAAGGTATTTTTCAGATCATGAGTGTTTCTTTATATGTGTTTGTTTGTAAATTACAAAATTAAATATTCTTAATGTCATTATTCATTATGATATTACTAATTACATTATTAATAATTATTAAATACATTATTAATAATGAAAAAAAACAGTATTTCAGCCATGTAATCCACAAAACATTTCATAGTTTACAGAAATGACACCTCTCACATGTCCATTCCAACTAAAAGGTACAATCTTTTAAAATCATGGCAATTAACGAGGTATTAAATTATGTAGCTTGTATTTTTGTTTTTTAAATATCTATGATGACAAAGATCTCTGGTTTCTCCGTGTCATGTACTTGCATAGCAGAGTAGGTGATTGCTTTCACTTCTGTTCCCTGTAAAACAGGAAAATAAAAGCATTCAAATCTTTGCAGTCTGATGCCTGTTTAAATGAAAGAGTGTGTAATTTATGCACCAAATGGAATCAGCAAAACACTGGGAGTCTGTAATGAATCCACTATTATTATTTTTTATTTTTATTTTTTAACTTAAAACCATTGCTTCCAGCTACAATACGAGTCCTCTATCCATAATATTGCTTTCCCCAGTGATTGTCTGATTCAGGAGAGAAATATGCACAGATCAAGCACCGGTTAACACTCCAAAACAAGTTCTGAACAAATATGTTGATGAATTTTGATGCGAGACAACAACAGGATGGACTTTTTTTACTAGAGAAAGCATTATTGATTATTGTGGCCAGAAGCGACAGTTTAAAGTTAACGTTTTTATCAGCTGTTTAGACTCTCATTCTGACTGCACCCATTCACTACATAGGATCCACTGGTGAGCAAGTGATGGAATGCTACATTTTACCAAATCTGTTCCGTGGAATCAATCTCACCTACATCATTGATGGCCTGAGTAGGGCTGGGCGATATCGCTCATGCGATATGCATGCGCATCTGGTCAGTAAAGCCGGTTCCTTGATTAGCGGTAAATCTCCATCACCTGTTTTCAAATGCAGCGGCATTTAATACACGGAGCCGTAAATCACTGAGAAGCTACGCAATATCGCTTTCATTATCGCAGATGAATCGCCTTCGATAATGAACGCGATATTGCGTAGCTTGTCAGTGAACTACGGCTCCGTGTATTAAATGCCGCTGCATTTGAAAACAGGTGATGGAGATTTACCGCTAATCAAGGAACCGGCTTTACTGACCAGATGCGCATGCATATTGCATGAGATATATCGCCCAGCCCTAGGCCAGAGAGATGAGTAAATGTTCTGCAAAATTTCATTTTTGGGATTAAGCAGGCCGGGCCAGATATAACAGCTTTCCAGTGTTGCGACTCTGGGGCAGGACTATGAGTTTGCTTAAACACTGGTCGTTTTGTTCACCACTGATTCCTATAACTTGTTTACTTGCTCTGGATAAATGGGTCTGCTCAGATTAATAAATAAAGCATGTGTACTCAAACACTTTCAAATATAAAATCATTTGGAGCACCTGTAACAACAAACAGTAATCTGCAGTGGAATAATTAGAAAGATTCATATGAGCTTTATTATATGTGAAAACGATTGCACTAAAAGAGTTTAATATTCCACTAGCAATATTTATATACATTTGGAAACAGAAATCAGACCAGCAACAAACAACACTGTGAAAACATCCTGAAACTATGAGAAACCTCTATCCTTGGCTATCTACAAAAATAAAACAGTGCATCATGTCTAATACTAAACTGCACATTAATAGTCTAGACGCACACCATAATTTTAAGATTACTTTAAAGACACGCATGGGAAAGGAATTACGGAGGGATGTGTTCCCCAGACGAATATTACAGGATTTTAAAAGACTATAACTAGAGGTAATATTCACAGTATGATCATAAAGTGAGGGAAACACTATATAACAGTATTTATGTCGCATATAATAAACACAAGCCAGAATGAACATTTTTAACTACTTGAATGGGGAAAAGCAAAAATATTTAAGATTTAAGGAATTAAATCTGACATTAATTGCATCATAAACTGAACCTAAATCATGCAAATAAATGGTTGTTTTTTTTCACACCGGTCCATCCATATGCACTACAAACAGGCGCCATATTGAGTGTTACAAATTCTCCCATTCATTTTTATATCATTTTATCCCATTTATATGGTCAGTCTCTGTACTCTTGTTCAATGCTGCAGAAATAAAAACCAAAAGCACTTTATCCTCATTCTATCAGTAGAGGCTGCTATGATTGGGAAATCCTAATAACTATGCTACTGCTTTATAAAAGAAGTTTAAATTCTGCATGGTTTTTGGTGAAAGTGTGAACATGTACTAAAATATGAAATGGACAAACGTGATAATGATGTTTTTATGAGCTGTTTGGACTCTCATTCTGACGGCACCCATTCACTGCAGAGGATCCGTTGGTGAGCAAGTGATGCTATGCTAAATTGAGGGTGAGTAAATTTTCAGCAAATTTTCATTTTTGGGTGAACTATTCCTTTAAGCTGGACATACCAGATTTCCAATAGTGAGTCTGGGTGCTCCGGGTGTGCGTTCACTAATGTGTCTGCACTTGGATGGGTTGAATACAGAGCACAAATTCTGAGTATGGGTCACCATACTTGGCCACACATCACTTCACTTTCACTTTAACCATGTGTTGGCTTAAACAGTAGTAGTATATTATTCACCGCTGATTTTTATGCATTTGTATCATACTACTAGATCAAAACGCAGGTTTGCACAACAACTCCATCTACAGCAGGGGTGTCAAACTCAGTTCCCGGAGGGCTGCAGCCCTGCAGAGTTTAGTTCCAATTAGGGTTGGATCTAAACTCTGCAGGGCTGCGGCCCTCAAGGAACTGAGTTTGACACCCTTGATCTACAGCAGGGGTGGGGAACGTTGATCCTGGAGGGCCGGTGTCCCTGCAGAGTTTAGCTCCAACCCTAATCAAACACACCTGAACCAACTAATAAAGGTCTTCAGGATGCAGTTAGATATTTTTTTTTTCCAGGGTTTTTCAGGGTTGGAGCTAAACTCTGCAGGAGAGTGGCCCTCCAGGATCAACGTTCCCCACCCCTGATCTACAGCAATTTTGGTTTCATAGTTGCTCCCTTTTGACCATCTTGGACTTGTGACAGATACTGTTTTGCAGCTTATATTCCTCCGACTTAATCATAACTCCCCTATGATTTGATCTAGGAAGCTGATATTTGTTATTCCAACCTCCTTTGTTGTTGCTGACCGAATAAATAAAGCAAACCCATAAAATCCCCTGTGGATTTCCATAATGTTTTATAGGGCAAGAAAAGAGATGCACTACTGTTCAACTAGATGCGGTTCAGCAGTAAATGTGTAAAGCAAATAAGCCACAGATGTGTTTATACAGAGTACAGCTCTGGTGGTCTCAGCCGCAGACAGATGGGAACGTACCTGCGGATGCTTATTTACATTGAACTCTTCACCCCACCTACAAGCAAAAAAAGAATGACTGTAATCTGAATGAAACATGCACAACAGTCACACAACATGAAGGAATCGTACATACAGAATCGTTTGAAAGCTAGAGGGAATCAAGGCCTCACCCTGAATTTCTCAAAATGCTTCTGTTGAATTTAAATGCAGACTTATTTAAAGGGATAGTTTACCCAAAAATAAAACTTCTGTCATCATTTACTTGCTCTCACCTGTATGAATTAATTTCTTCTGCTGAACACAGAAGATGATATTTTGAGTTGATCCCAAAAATAAAGGTCACAAAAGGGGGGTTTTCACAGTGATGCTATAGAAAAAACATTTTGGTGCCCCAAAGAACCTTTCAGTGAACAGTTCTTAAAAGAACCACACATTTTTTTTTAATGTGAAGAACATTTTAATAATCTAAATAATGTATTTCCAGTATAAAAGAAGCTTTAGTGCAATGGAAAGGTTCCATGGATGTTCAAGGATCTTCATGGAACCAAAGATGCCAATAAAGAACCTTAATTTTTTAAAGTGTATGAAAAAGAAACCAGAAACTGTTCGGTTATCCACATTCTTCAAAATATCTTCTTCTGTATTCACCAGAAGAAAGAAATTCATACAGGTTTGGACTGACATGAGGCTGAGTAAATAATACAATTTTTCTTTTTGGCCTTTAACATTTATTTTAGTTAAACGGAATTAATATTTGTAGTTCTTGGAAGGCAGACTCTGAAAGTCCCCAATTCCAGATTGGTTAAACACTACAAAACGCGTTAGCTGGAACAGCCAGACACTTGTCGGGAATGTGGGGCCTTTTTCTGAGCAGAGGAAAGCAAGCAGTGAACGTTTATCTGATGCTTTTCCAAGTGGGTCAAATCACCAGAACAGTCACAATAAGCACAATAAGCCCCCCCCCATAAGCACAGAACTGAAAGTCGACCCTGAATATGATGACAGTCATATCATTTTAGTCTTTTCTCAGTCAGGGCCTACATTTTTGCTGCATTCTCTAATGCATGAATATGTAAATCATAACTGGTAAAGCAAAACTAGTTTCATAGTATCTGAACCAATAGGGTATAACTAATGGTAGATGCTGTAACAACACCAATCTAAAGCCAAAGAGCATATAACAAACCTAAACTGCTTGATTGTTATACTGTCGATAAATTTAAGCTATATTATCACCCAGCGATACATTAAAATATAACTATGTATGCAACTATGTCTAACTTTATTCGCATACATACAGTATACTCAAGTATAGAACAATATATACTATACAGCATATCTCAACTGTTTGATTGCTTGTATCATCACAGAATATAAACTATGTTATCGCCCAGCTATAAGGCATGAAGTTATTAAGAAATTATAAACATTAAATATTTATTAAAAATCTTTTTTCACTGACTGACAGCTAGTCAGAAGTATTGATTTATTTTGTGAACTGCATATAGATGCCAAAGATTTCATTATATTACTACTGGGTGTATTCCAATTTGTTTCATAGGAAATATGTTTGAAACATGTTAGACCAGATGTCATAATCATGTATGAGTCAAATGTGGTTTACAAAATTACAAAACATCACATAAAATGAGCTTTACACATTGCAACTTTGGTTGTTATTCTCTGATGAAATTTCACACATCAGAAAGATTTCCAGTGAAAATGAAATGATTCAGCCCACTTTCACTATAATTCAAATTTATGATTTAGATCATTCCCAAATCTTTCCCAGGCTTCCTGTATGGCTATGTTGGCCTAATTGGATTGAAAACACCACCTGCTCAACATCCAAGGAGGTTCACTGGGGTTCAGACATAAAAGGCTAGTGCTCACTGTTTTTGGCTGAGCATCTGTGGGTGCTCTGTGGGCGTACAATGAAAGATTCCTAGGAAGGAGAGGTTCTGTATTCCCGGTGCACTGTTTTAGAGTCAGAACTCACCCTATAGAGCGGATTCTGCAGCGCATTCGGTCTATGTTCAAAACCTTCACTTCCTGCAAAACAAAAGATCAGGTTGTTGGAAAACAGAAAAGACTGAAGTCACAGGAAATCCAATGCCAAGGTGTGCACATTACCCTGGGAATGAAGAAGATATCAGCACTGAATTTAAAGAGCCAGTCATCCAGGAAATGAAAAAGGAGTGACTCCATATCGTCTCCTGAAACAACAAGAAAAAGTCACCATCTGGCTTGACCAGTAGTTTTCAATTTACTTCTGTTTTTTTGTCACGCAGTGCCTTTGAAATTGCTTGTAACGCCCTCTGTAATCAGTACTCCTGCATAATGTTTTGTCAAATAATGAAAAACAAAATGACATTTATTTAGTTACTTGTGACAAGAGGAAAGGAAAGGGAAGTGGTGTGTGGCCAAGTATGGTGACCCATACTCGGAATTTGTTCTCTGCATTTAACCCATCCAAGTGCATGCACACAGTAGTGAACAAACACCCGGAGCAGTGGGCAGCCAATGCTGCGACGCCCGGTGAGCAGTTGGGGGTTCAGTGCCTTGCTCAAGAGTCTCACCTCAGTCGTGGTATTGAGGGTGGAAAGAGTGCTGGTTATTCACTCCTCCCACCTACAATCCCTGCCGGACCTGACTCGAACCCACGACCTTCGGGTTACAAGTCCAACTCTCTATCTATTAGGCCACGACTGCCCTGACAATAAGTGGTTCTCAAGCTTTCTGAATCCACAGCCCTCCTCTGTATAACACAAACTCAAAATAAGATGTCAGTTTTACTTCTTGTCCTATTATTTTTATTGTTTTTTGGGGGGGGGGGGGGGCTTTTTAATTTAGAAGATGTTAATAGGACTATTTTTAAACACTTTAGAACATCTGGAAGTTTGCCTGTTGAAAACCACTGTTCTAAAGTGACTTGCAAATTAGCAATTCACAAACAAGCAATTAATGATGGAGTCAATAATATTACTAGTAAAGTTAATGTTGACCAAAAAAAAAAATAAAAATAACCTCTAGTTTAACGTCATGCTTTTTTGCTCTTGAATAGCAAAAACAGTTCTTTCAGTTTTCAATGTCATGCTGAATAAAAGACAAACAGAATAATGAATCACTATAAATGTCTCCTTGCAATATATTTTGGCCACATGAAGTCATGTAATAGCTTTCAAAGTCAATATTAATGTCTGCCACTCCCAACATTTTAGCTTTTAGCCTATTTAATTTTCTCCTCACCAGTAAACAGTGGTGTAATTTTGTTAGCAAAGGCTATTGTTATCCACTCTGCCCACTATTGCTCGGAAAATGTAACACAAACAGAACATTGCTTCTAATGGCACTTGTGCATTTGACGCTATTTAACATCATTTATCATTTTTGTAAACCGAATCTACCACTATTTAATGCAAATAGCATTTAGGTTTTTTAAAGTCCCCACATGCAGTGCACAAACTTGTATAAACAACTTCATGCTACTTTTATGGTGCATTTGCATCCTTCATGAAGCTCATAACAGCATGTTAAAAAGTGTCCTTTTCTTTCCCCTTTTGTGGAGGAAAGCAAATCATTCTAGTTTGCAGCAACATGAGGGTGAGTAATTGATGACAGAATCTACTTTATTTCTATAATTAGATTATTTCTGGACTGTATGGTCAACTAGCAACCTTTAAAATTAGGTCTGACCTCAAAGATATTAATCTTCTCTGCCTGTGGCTAGTACAAAACTTCCAGTATAAACCTCTCTGTACGGCTAAGTACCCGCATGATACCATACACGTCATCATTAATATATCAAAATTTCACTACATCATAGTGAATGACTACTGAAATCAAGTGGATAACTACTGAAATTGTGCCAAACAACAGAAACAGACAGTGTGGCTATGTTCAGAATAACATTAAAATATGATAAAGTGTCATTTAAACCTGATTAAACAAGAAAGGCAAGGACTTCTCTGTCAAGATAAAGTTAACGTCCTTTAATCAGCACTTAGTCCTCTGTGGCACAGAGCAAGCAAGAGAGATCATATGTATACTTTCAGTATATGTATATATATATATATATATATATATATATACACACACACACACATACATACAGGGGTGCACATAAGTTTTTTAGCCTGATTCTCATAAGAGCACCAAGAGATTTGGTTTGGCCCTCACACTGCACATAGTGTGACCCATAAAATATAACTATATTATATATATATATATATATATATATATATATATATATACACACACACATATACACACACACACACAAGGAAAGTAGTTGGTTAATTTTTGTTAATTTTGAAAAAAAGAGATAATATTGTTTTAGAACGATAGGCTATAAAGACATTAGAATAAATAATGACGAAACTTCCATTTGAGTGAAGGCCATTTACACACTGTAAAGTTTCAGGAGTGAAAACTGCATTTAAAAAGGGACTGAACACCTTAAATTATCCTTCCATGTCTATGAAACAAGAATCACTTCCAAAATTGCTTTGATTGACACCGTGGTAACCGTGGCAATGTTCTTGGTTGTGGCCTGTCTTGTGTTTTTTATCAGCTATTTTTCACCAAAGTAGTATGACAGCGACCAAAGACTCATTATTTTTTTTAGCTATTTTAACTAAACCATGTCCTGTTTTATGTTTGGAAGGCTGCTTCAGAGTGCACTCTTCTGTTGCCATGTCCTGTCATTATAAGCGTGCTTGGACTTGTTGTTTGGTTATGGCTCAGAAAGGGATCAGAGTTATTAATGTGGGCAGGTCTTTTGGTATTATTCAGTATTTTGGTCCTATTTTCAATATAAAGCATTTGGACTTCTTTTGGTTTAATATGGGCTTGTCTGGAGTTTTTTTTCTAGCAAGATCTGGCAACACGAATGAGTGAAGGCTTGTATTCCTGCGATTTTTTTTTTGCAGCTAACATACAAATGATACATGCTGAAATACATCACTCACCACTAGTTGTTTAGTTCGGTTCTGTACCACTGCGTAGAATTTTTTTGTAAATGCGGTCATCACCACATGAATTTTAGTTGATTCGGTTGTAGAATGCGGTTGTCACTCCTGTTAATTACTGAACTGTGTGTGTACAGAATTGACAATTATCTACAAAACTTAGCTGTGTGTATGTGGAGTCAAATGTAGTAGACGCTTGTTATTCCAGGTGGTCTGAAAAGAAAAGGTTGAATATACTGTCCCACCTTCTGATTCTACTTCTAGAGTGTCAGTGGGTTCCACAGTTTCTGTGTCTGTCATGTAGCCAAACATCCCCATTGCACACTGTTCAAAAGCCTCTTCCAGAGAATCACCCCATGAATGAATCCTACAGTGAAAAACAGAGGCAATGCTTCAAAGGTATACTGCAGGTACACATATTCATTAAAGGGTGAGTTTAAGGGTGTAACCACTCCAAAAAATTCCAGTGGTAATGGAAATGAGTCGACTCACTTGTCCTTTAAAATTATTGTTTTCATTCCAGTGTTTACCACCAGTGCAGCTTCTTTACACGTGATTTAAGTAACAGTGCACTAGTCACAGGCAAATACTTACTGGACATCTGCAGTATGATCGAGATCTGAAACAGAAAATCAAATATTGCTTTAATGATCACATGACGCTGATTCACACTCGAATCTAAAACCTACATAAATATAAACGTGGAACTGCAAACACTGAGCAATCACAGAATTAAACTATTTTGCTTCCAACACTGTAAGAAATGTTTTAATGTTATTATAAATGTGTGGGCGTTGCATTTTGCATCGTTTTGACCAGCAGGTGTGTTTCCAGGGTTCTTACACCTTTTCCAAAAAAGAAAAATTCAAGCACTTTTCAAGCACTTTCAAGGTTTTTCAAGACAGTTTCAGTTTAACTGAGCAAGGACATTTTTGTTTACCTTTTATATGGCTCGAAAGCGCAGACTCTTCCATGAAGAAAAAAAAAACAGACTTTACAGGAGGCTACTCAAGTATTTAGTTCTCATTTGTCCTTTTCAAGTATGGAAGCAGAATAATGACAATAGTTTTTGAAACAAAGTATGCTGAATTCCACAAATCGAAAAAAAAGATGCATTGCAATTAACAGTGCTTGCATTTTAATGCCTTGTACTTCCAGGGCTTGCATTTTTAGGTCCTGAAATTTAACATAGTTATTTATTTAAGCTGTGAATATTTCAATTCAAAATAATTCACACATTTTCATAAGTATTCAATTTAATAATTCATATTCACCTTCCAGAATTCACTTCCAAAATATTCAGTCTGTTTAAAAATACGATGTATAATATTCGACAGGCAAATTTCGGTCATTTTATTTCACTTTCCAAATTCGCTGCCACAAATTCAGTGGTTAAAATTCGGCAGAAAATTCAGCGGTGCACATCCGGGAACCGCAGGAATAGCAGTAGAGCACCGATGCATGATCTCCAGCTGATGTCAGCCGCTCACCAGCAGGTGGCGCAAGCGGCTGTTGATGAAGGCCATATGTGGATCAAGTCATTCATTTACAAAAACTGATTTGCAAAAATGGAGCAAGCGCTAAGTAGAAGTTTTGATTATCGGGGCCAGTATAAACATGTGGAAACGCTGATTGTGTGTATGTTTAATTCAACATCTTCGCTGTTTCCCGTAGCCTACATGTAAGCAGCTTTCTCTACCACAAAGGAGATTATAATGCTCTTTTACCCAACGCTGAAGTACAGAACTAACATTACATCTGAGGAAGACATATATTGCTTTCGGTTGCTTAGTTTCTGTAACTTTGTATCATGGCCTGTGTGACGCTTTTCAGCACATTTACATTTAGTTTTAGTAGGTTTTGATTGTGTTCGTCACTGGATTTACATGACATGCGGAATAGACAGTGAATTCGATTCCACTTACACTCGTATTTCTTGGTGATGGGAGGATACTTTGATTTGATAGCTTTTTGCGCTTCTGTGAGATCAAGTTCGCGGTCATTCATTGTTCTGTTCTGAGTGATTTTATTGCTCTGTAGGTGTTATTTCCGTGAAAACATGCTAGATGTATAATGTGAAGGCAGAAACAGTGAACCATACATAATTTAAAAGTCCGCTGGCGTCTGCATTCATTTCATAATAAAAGTCCCATTCTTTCTTTAACTAAAAACGTATTTGTTTCAAATATATGTGATGCCTCATCCTTTTTCTATATTTAATGTTTAATACTACAGTCCTATGCAAGGTTATTGACAATGATTCACTTGAGCTGTAAATGCAGCAGTTTTAAGTTTATACCTAGCTATAAATTATATATATGCATTTGACATTCACTCACACTTGAACCATTTTCAGTACAGGCAGAGGGTTTATACTGTGTTATATATTAAATAATCTCCCAGTGAATAATGTTCCACTCTACTTTGATATTCCAGTACTTGACACATTGGAAGACATACAATTCTGTGGAGTCATGTGAAGTAGTGTTAGCCTAAATAAAATTAAAAACTGCTTTGATGGATTTTTTATCAAATTAATCTGACTCACATCAGTGATGAAGATAATAACAAACTTTTCATTGCCCTGAGCTTATGAACTCTCAAATGAAATAACAAGCAACTGGTGGAGACACAGATAAGCTCTTGGCATCTGTTGTGTAAATCACTGCAGGACTGTAAGAAGCCTCTGTGAAGTCACATGGACTTAATTTGGGGACTTTCAAGGCAGCCCAACCTCTGATATTATTCAAAAATCTGTTTATGTTTGTTACTTTTAATGAATTTATACTGACAGTCTTAAAAAGCTTCTACTTATTTTGTTTAATTGCAGAACAAGAACATTTGCAGAGAAAGCTACTGAAGGGCTGGATTTTCAGTCACCTCCTCTTCTAGTAGCCTATAATGAATGAGTAATCATAGGTCTCTTAGAACTAGTCTATCTGGTATTTA
Organism: Tor tambroides; assembly: GCA_021397915.2. Taxonomy (NCBI): domain Eukaryota; kingdom Metazoa; phylum Chordata; class Actinopteri; order Cypriniformes; family Cyprinidae; genus Tor; species Tor tambroides. The sequence continues at coordinate 411 of JAFVLL020013218.1, read as the reverse complement.
TGATACAATTCAGGGATGATATTCTATATTTTGTCTTTGAAACGCCAATAGTTCTTTATCTATTTTTAAAAAGCTTCCACTTTATGCTCCCATATACTGTGGACACGGATGAGCAATACAAAAACGTCCCAAAGCTGTTAATAATATCAATCAGATCAAATGATCAGCACTAACTGTTGTATCACTAAATGATGTTATTCTGCCAAGATATTTTTAAAATCAACTCTAAAAGAAACTGGAAGCCAATGGAGTGAATAAAGAATTGGGGTGATGTGCTCACGTTTACGTGTATTAGTTAAAAGACGGGCCGCAGCATTCTGCACCAGCTGAAGGCGATTGAGGGACGACTGTGAGACACCAACATAAAGTGCATTACAGTAATCTAATCTTGAACTGATAAAAGCATGAATA